>CAEFZY010050376.1:0-25672 GCA_903066815.1 Brachyrhaphis roseni
TGTTTCAGTAGATAACTTTTATGAAAAATGTTTTTAACATATTTGTAAGAGTCAGATGATGGGCTGGAAAAAGACAGTCAGAGACAGGAGGAGAGTTTTACTTTCACTATTAATCACACTTGATGTTTTTTCACATATCCATCATATATACTGTCATAGCATAATGACAGTTTTACATGTTTTATACCTACTCCATCTGTAAGGAGGAACAAAATTTTGTATGGAAATAGGGTACCGAAATTTATGGACTACAGAGCACACCGGATTATAAGCCGCACCCAGTACATTTTAAAAGGAAAAACCATTTGTACATACATAAGCAGCACCTGTATATAAGCCACATGTGCCTACATACAGACGGTACACAGAAAGAGTTTTCAAAGTTTTAATAATATACCTTAGCTTTTCTTTCGAAACAGAGCCTGTGAAGCGGCAGTAACACAGCAGCAACATGGTAGCTTAGCACTAACAGGGATGGTTAAAAAAAAAAACCCAGTAAAGGTCACTGAGAGCCTGGCGGCCATTAGAAAAAAAATGCATAAATAAGCCGCATCATTGTATAAGCCGCAAGGTTGAAAGCGTGCGACAAAAGTCGCGGCTTATAGTCCAGAAATTACAGTACTCCATTATTTTCTTCTATCTACAATGTCCCCAATACAACTGAGCAGCAGACTTCGAAGGCAGGTGTGGTAAATGGAAATCACGCCTCAAGATTATCCTGACAGCCTCCGCATTCATAAACGAACTGCCTCATTTCTGCATACGGAGAAGTGGGGAAGAGAAAATCTGCATGAGGGGTTTTGACAATTCAACTCTTCCTCCTCACAGTCACTCAGTCACACCGCATTGGGAGATGCTCTTCTGGTTCTGTGAAGGGAGACAGAAAGCGCACATGCGATTTTCGACTCTTGCTTTCACGCCATCTCGCTCTGCACCGAACAAAAATGGTACCAAACGGCAGCAGTCACTCATCCTGACACCCTCAACCCTCCAAACCCCCGACCATAGCGATCCAGTGGTGAGATCCATGTGAGAGTTTAAAGTTTTCTCTATGTGGCACTTGGAGGGAGGGAACCAGGCACAAACACATGCACTGACGGATGCAAATTCTTGTTGTGTCGGTTGTGTACACAGACGTGTGAAAGCAGCATGAAAAGCCAAAAAGAAAAAGAAAAAATGATGATAAGTAAATATGACATAACCGCATCAACGTTATTTCTTATTCACAGTTTCTGTGGGAAAACAGGCAAAACAACTTAGCCCATAAATATTACATAGGTGTGGCTATCATAAACAGAAAACACAGGCACGCGGAAAAAAAAAATACACAGGTTATTTATGTTCACAGTGCGGCCACATGTGTTAATTAAAAATAACATTGTTGTGTCTAGAACTACTAAAATATATATATATATATATATATATATATATATAAAAAATTAACAGAATTATGGCGGCGATAATTGCATTACTCAACGTCGAGTGCAGCTCATCCCAGAGGATGGGGGGGTGCAGATACACAAAGCAGATCGTCCATATGGCCGCCGCATCTGATGACTCGAGTTGGAGGGAGGAGGAGGAGTCAAACTCGGGCCTGTCGCAGGTCACGATGTCGGAGGGGCTCAGCCGAGAAAAGCTCATATTCCAATCAGGATTTACTCTTGCTTGTGCCTGGATGCTCTTTCTTTCCCCCGGCATCCCATCCTTCACGCTCATGTAGCTAAAAAATGTGGAGGACCTGCAGGTCTTCCAGTCAGGCAGGGTTAACAGCATGATAATCAAAGGCACCTGGATAGTGACTTTTTTTTTTTGGAGGAAGGGGAAAGGACTAATTCTTTGTGAAAATGAACTGGGCACAGCTCTCCAGCTCTTAGCGCTCTCCACATGAGGTTTGGCAGGCAGCATGTCAGCGATGATCAGCGTTATACTGAGTCCAGATGTTCATCAGACTGCAAACGGACCATTAGAGGACACTCTCTCTGTTAATGGACAGAATGAAAACTGCAGCTCGATTACTGCGGATTTCAACACTAAAAAAAATGGACACTATTTATTTATGTTTTGACAGAAGCAGCTGTCTCATAACACATTTATATTCATGTGTTATGAGAACCAATACGGCAGACTAAGTTGTCTAAAGGTCTTGTCAGTGCAACATGGTAACTTAGGCTGTGCATAATTTTTATATATTGTAAGTAAAACATTTTTAATATAAATACTTTGATTTAAATTAATTGAAAACATTATCAAGTCTTTATCAACAAATACATAAAAAAAATAGCTAAAACCACATATTTACTATAACGTAAAAATATTTATAAATTTTTTTTTTATCACAACAAAAGAGCAAATAAGTCTTTCCTCATAACATTTGAGTAAAGAGGAAAGTTTAAGAAAGTTGAATTATCGTCGTGTAAACCAGTTCAGTTTCCAGCCTGCAGCGCCAAAGTGGCTCTGAAGAGCGTTGGCTCAAAATGATAAAGAAACAATGACGTTTTAAAAATAGATATGATAACAAATGCAGGATGAAGATATTTTTCAGTTATTTCATAGAGTAATTATATTTAATTTCCACAGCAAAATGATAAAAAAAAAAATACTAGACATTTTAATTTTGATCTATTTTGTGCAAATAGCAACGTCCCAAAATCATCTTTTTTACAAAGTTTTGGTTTTCTTTATGCTAACACCTAAAAATACAATTTAAGTTTTTTAACAAAACAAAACCATAATACTATTTTCTGTTGTAGATATTTATAAAAAATTAGAACTTGTCTTTTTTTCAAAAGTTGCAGAATATTTGCAGCTCTAAACCAGTTTCACGCTGCTGGACTGAGGGCAAAATGGCTCTTTTGACTGTACAGGTTGCACAGCCATCCATAATCAGTCATTGGCCCAAGATCTCACTCGAAGCAATTTTAAATTACTGGTTTAATTTAAAATTAAAGTAACTCCCTTGATGTAGTAAACTTAAAGTGTTTTTCCCACTCTTGGTAAAATCTCTTTGTGTTATGTGACCTCCTTTGTGCGGTAAAGTCATAAATCATACATCTCAGGCATCTCCAGCGCCCAGGAAGAGGAGCGCAGAAAGTTACAGAATTTACAGTTATTCAATTTTATGATGTTCAAAGCAACACTGTAGGGGTTATGGAGAAACCCCAAGAGTTTCTTCATAAACTTTAAAAAAAAAAAAAAGTTGTATCTAGATAAAACTTTTTCTGAAAGTTTTATCCCGATACAAAGAACTGGAATTACAGTAAAATAACAGGCCTGCTTATCAACAAGTCATATCTCAACTGAGAGAGAACATCCTCATGTTAGCTTAGCATATCAACAAACAGCTTCACATGAAAGCAGTAAGAGATGATTTACCGGAAGCTCTGTGTGAGCAATCGGCTATAAATTTAGAAACAAGTAATAAATACATTGGACTCCTTCCTTTTTGTGTTCAGTATTTGTAAATTCACGCATTCACTTGTATTTCTGTTGAAAGTGACTTCAAATTACTCACGGAAAATCCCCCTATTCTTTTTGTGGAACATATCTAGAATATGCAGGAGAAATTTCAGCTTCTTGACACACTATAGGCTGTCGTTTTCAAAGCAGCCAATCCAGGAGCACCATTGTTTTTTCTTTGACTCTGATTGGCCAGACGACAAAGAGCGGCACTACTGCTGAAGCTAACACGTTAGCTTTAGCAGTGGTGCCTATGATGGCTTGTAAAGTGCGTATTAATGTATATTCAAGTACATTTGGCGTCTGATTGAAATAGACAGCTTTAAGTATTTTTAGAGAGGCGTCTACAGAGACATTTGCAGTTACGACGCTCCTTCGCCAACTCAGAGTTTCTCGTGTCTGCCTCGGTTGTTTCAGAGGCACAGACTGCCTTTCATGGGTTATTTTACACTTCTTCCATACAAAATGCATTGATTCCAGAAATAACATTACAGAGGAACCAAAGGAAAAAAAAAAGATAACCAAACAAAAACACAAATCACCTCCACAGCTCAGGCACCGAAATAGCAGGCCTAGTCATGGAGAGGAAGTAGAAGTATGAGGAGTATAAAAATAGAGGTGCTACAATTACGACAAAGGAAAGAGGCTGCAGAAAATAGAGAACAGGAAATAAATATGTCACCTATGTGGCCACTGTTGATTTACATTTTATCTCCCCGTTGACAAATATTAAAGAAATCTCTACTAATTAAATGTGTGAATGAAGCATTTGCTTATATGTGTGAAATACATGGTGTAAATAACATATTGTCAAATCAGGCTTATATAAAAAAACAGCACGTCTGCTGTAGTGAGTCTGCAACTTCTTGGTTCAGCACAGAGGAGGGAATAAAGCCAACCGTCACGTTAAACGTTTGCCATATTGCTTCTGCTGAGAATTATACAAGTCAGTTTCTTTTTAAAGACGAGGAGAAGCGGTAAGCTAGGACTGCAGTCCAGGCTACCGAACATTTTTCCAACTGAGAAAAGTGAGGTAGTGATTTATTTTTTTTCCTAATGAATACACGGATTAAAATGCGATGTAAACCAAAGTCTGAATGGGGTTGTAGCGTCAGTGTATTTATCGTGTGATAATCTGGTGTTTATCGTCAACGAGGAGTTTTCCTAGAGGTCAGTGATGGTTATCAACAATCAAAGGTGAGATGCTATCACGCTATCGCACACCAACGCTTACTGAGACTTACTGTTAGCATGTGAGGAGGCAAATATCGGCATCAGACGAAGCAGGTTTAATGAAGACTTTGCTTAATTGAATCTAGACAGAGTCAAAATGAAGTTGTAGATGAGCGGCGGGGTTCACAGCACGAACGTTGGCCATTGCTGCTTCATGTTTTATATGAAGCATGAAGCAGCATTATATGTTTTCTATTTCTGCATTTTCCATTTGTCCAAACACTGTAAATTCAGATTCTAATCACCTATATATGATATATAAGTTGATTCCTCTGACAGCATTGGGGTTTTCCTGACTTGTGCCCTCTAATCGCTCTGTAATGTTTTCCTCCACCAAAAGCTGCTACAATTAGCCCCTCTCTGCAATTAGGGGCCCATTCTTACCAACGCAGTTCCTTTTTTCCCCCCACCCAAACATAATGACACTAGTGCAGCACTTTAATCAGATGTGTTTTGTTGACCAAAGCTTCAGTGTTGTCGTTCCCGTAGATCAAAATTACAGCTGCCACCACCGTTCAAACTGCGACACTAAACAGTCGAGCGGCCTTGAGCTGCTGCCATCTGCGCCCCAACAGCGAGCTCTCTTTCAAAGTCGCTAAGATCTTTCCCTTTTTGCTGCGATTCAGAAATCTGAATCGGCCTGATCCGGCTCAGCTTTTTTTTTTTTCCTGCTCATCCCGCCGAGCTTTGTCGGAAGTTAGTGGGTTTATCGTATCGGGCGGCGCACCTGTGTGGTAGCATCTGCTGTTGTGGTTGTCCACTTGTTAGCTCATGATTTTACCGCAGTTGTGCCAAATATCCTGGTACAAGCTCAGACTTAGTGGCTGAATGATAAATTTATTCGCTCTGTTCTGTGCCATCGTCCCCAGAGGAGGCCTGGGAAAGAGGTACTGTAGCGAGGAGCAGCTGAAGGACTGTACTGTTTAGATTTATTCAGTTCTACGTCTACGATGAATAAATCTAAGCAGTACGGAACGTATTTAGACGGCATGCGTTTCCTCAAACCGCAGTAACAGTTCAGGGATTAGGAGGAAGAGAAGCTCAATCTTTTCACAGGTTATCTATCTCATGTTAAACTGAAACAAACATGGAAAAGTTAGATATTTTTTAAAAAGCTACATACATTTAACCTTAATTATCTGACGTTAGTAATATATTTTAGTGTGCAAACACATTTAAGCCCGACTCCCCTGCCTGAATAACACGGTGTTGTAGAGTTTGCATTCAAATGTATTGATGAAATCCACCCGCCTTAATCAAAATATTTAATTAAAGGATTAAAGTCTCCATGGATACGGAAAAAGAGAGTTGTTGTGCAACAATGGACTTGGTTTGGCTTTGAATAGCTCTAATTAATAAGTGCCCAAGGCAATTATTAACAAAATTAGTACTTTAGCTTAAAATTACCAAGTTGGGGCAGCACCTGATTATCAAAAAAATAACTGCTAAGTAGTTTTCAGTCTCAATTATGGTTTTAGGAATACCTGACTGATGAGGTGTGGTATTAACTAACAACAGATGAAGGAAGGGAAAATTAAGTTTACATGATGTGAGTTAAAACAACAAGCCCTGCATGCATTTCTGTAAAATATAAGAATCTATGAGCAAAAAACTAATAACACTAAACAAGAACAATTAAAATTAAAGCCACAAGCGGCATTGGAGGCCCTCGCAGCGAAGCGCGCCGCCAGCCTCATGGCGACCGCGGGGGTTCCAGCAACGCCACCGTTGACGCTCTCGCGCAGTTCCTGCAGCCGTCTGCCAGGCGACACACACCGACGTCTCAGGCAGCGCTCCCTGACGACGCACAAGTGTAGTCGAACTGAACTGTAAATTCAAGCTATTGGACTCTTTAGAGACTAACAAAGGTCAATCCTAACAAGCATGTATGATTTACAGCAGTCTTACTGTCCCTGGACCATTTGTGGTGCGAGGGCCCCCCCTAGTGGACAGAAAAGAACTCCAGGACTACTTGTATGATCAGAGGAAGCTAAGTTATAGCGAATTGTTCCACTTACCCAGAGCTGCTCTTTGCTTGGTAATGAATGATGCTCTGCTTTCAGTTGGTAGCACTGTTGCCTTGCAGCAAGAAGGTTCTGGGTTCGATTCGCGGCCCGGGGTCTTTCTGCACGGAGTTTGCATGTTCTCCCTGTGCATGCGTGGGTTCTCTCCGGGTATTCCGGCTTCCTCCCACAGTCCAAAAACATGACTGTCAGGTTAATTGGGCTCTCTAAATTGTCCCTAGGAGTGTATGGTTGTTTGTCCTGTTTGTCTGTGTTGCCCTGCGACAGACTGGCGACCTGTCCAGGGTGTGCCCCGCCTCTCGCCCGGAACGCAGCTGGAGATAGGCACCAGCAACTCCCGACCCCGTTAGGGACAAGGGTGAACAGAAAATGGATGGATGGATGGATGGATAACTCTAAATGCCCAAGGAGACATCTTCAGTGCTTTGTTGTAGCCAGTCACATTTACCAAACAGCACCACTCTTCTCATTAAGATGAACAGAGAAAAATACATGAGTGGAGAGTTTCACTTCAGGTTGCAGGGGCAATTTTAAATGAAGTGGTCTTTGACAGCTTGTTTAATGGGTTAGCTGGTCTTCACCCTGAAAAAGTTTGAGAAACACTGATTTAGAGACGTATGCAAACTACAAGATATTTTCACAATCGTCCAAGGATCAGGACGATGGATCGTTGGACGGGTGGCTTCACTAAAGTCTAATCAAAGTAGAATGGATATTTTTCACTGTGAAGCAGTGAACAATATACAATCTTTAGTTTTGACGTTCTTCAGCCCAACCAACCCAGCCACAGGTTGGTTGGGTTCATGCCGTCCCACCAGCATGAACCCAACGTGCAAGTTAAAGAAATCACCAAGAAGGTTTTTAGAAAGTAGCAGAAAGCACTGAAGCAAAACTGCCATGCGTCGGTACACTTACAGACCAAATAAAAATTTAGCTCACTGACCTCATAAGAGCCTATGTTTGTCACTGAGGAGCAAATGTTTGCCCAATTCCTCCTGCCTCTGTGTTTATTAGTTGGTCTTCTGGGTCCCTCAGACTCTCTCTCTCTCTGTCTCTCAGTGAATCAATCGGTAAAATCCGGTGTCCTAAACTTCTCTCCTTTTCCTCTCGTCTCAGTAGCTCTGTAGCGGCTTGTGCTCTGGCTCATTGTTTGCTCCCATCAGTGCATTGGCATTGACTCTGTGATAGCCTGTCTCCCACAATGTTTCACATTCTTCCGCACGGCCAGTGGCTCTCTCGCTGGCAACAGAAAAATAATACAAGAAAGAGCTTAAAGACTCGTTTCACAATCAAGCGAAATGGTAAGAGACGGATATGCTGACCGGGGTTTATGAATAAAAATTTGAATTGCTAAGAGCTGAAAACTGTTGATATTTGTTATTTGCAGCGTTATTAGTTTTTTTTTTGTCCATCTCATTTCGGCGAAATGCGACAAACCAGCTCAGCAAATTGGCCCATCAGCGGACGCTCTGCTCCGGTGTAGCTCACCATCCCTGCTTCAAATCATGACAAACGAGTCGCTTGGAGCTGAATGCCCAGACAACCCACACTGTTCAGCAAACTGCATCTGGAGCAGGACGCTGTTCACACGGGGGGAAGCTAGAGGGAGCTGTGGGTGTTTAACATCCTCAGACAACACTCCCTCTCTCTCTCTCCTTCTCTCTATCTCATTCTGGCAGCACACAAACACACTCGCACGCCCACACATGGACACAAACACACAGCCGCACAGGTGAGTTATTAATATCTCATGAGCGGCTCGCAGATTGGAATCAGCCCAGTTTCCTCTGACGTGTAAAATGCGGCGTTTGTAGTCGGTTGTTGGGATGAAGGAAGCAGAAGTTGGGGGGGGGGGGAGCTTTAAAAGTGCTCGCTTCTGCTGCAAGCGGACCAATGGAACAAGACGTTATGCCCACAGCTGCTCACTCATGAGTGCGTGTATTTACGTCGTATGCACGCGGCTCCCCCGAGGAAAGCGAAGGGAGAACCTGAACCACTCCCTCGTCTCAGAAGCTGACTGACAGTTTGGCTTAGTTCAGGAGTTGCGCGTTCCGATTTCACGCCCATGTGGAGTTTTCAGTTCTGGAGACAAATCAATTCATGGCGGAGAGTACATTTACATCGCATTATCTGAAGCAGGAAGTGTGTACTTCAAAGCAGCCGCTTTTTATCTTCAATTTTCCAGGACCCGGCCATTCAGTCGGCAAAACAGATGCAGAGATGGTCCATTTAGTCGAGAAACTCAGTCGTCGTTTTTTTTTTTTTGTTATCTTTTGCTGCCATGTACAGATAAATCTAAAATTCAGATCCATTCAGCAGGTTTCCACCAGAACAGTGGGAGGCACAGTAGTTATTTAATGTGTGTTGAATCAGATAAACCTCGCCTCAATCCATTTCCTTCCTCCATCACCACAAGGACGAAGAAGAACGAAGCTTTTTGAAAAGATATCTGCTCCCCAAGGATGTGATGCAGAGTTTCCTCACATCCAGATCGACATAAAGTACAGCAAACGGACCCGGGGTCTTGACCAGTCCTGAAGGTCTACGCCTACTTGCAAACTTGACTGAAAACGCTCACTGGTCCCAATCATTTTAAAGTGGAAAGAAAGTGGCTTTTACAAAAAATGTGCTTGCTTTGAAGAATTAATCACTAATTTTTCTAAAATACAACTTTGTACTAGGGTCATTGTCGGTAGAATAAAAAAAAGGAGAAATAAATATCAGCCAAAAAAAAAAATCTAGAAAAAAAAAAGTGGAAAATTCTGAGCTTCAGAAGTAAAAAATTTGCTATAAAAATTCTTAGACATTTTTAGATCAATCTCTGAATTTTTTTTTTTTTTTTTAGTAAAGTCAACAAATTTTTTGACTTTTGGAAATATTCTGAGTTTGAAAAGTAAAAAAAATTCAACTTCTGGATCTGAGATTAATCTCAGAAATTTTCTAGAAAAAAAAACTTGAACATTTTTGAGTTTTTTTAATTGTCAAGTGTTGAAGATCACAAAGTTCTATGTTTTTTTTCTGGAAAATTTCTGAGATTAATCCAAAATGTTCTAAATTTTTAGGCAGAAATGTACTCTAACAATGTCCCTCATGCAGCACCGTAAGGGAATTACGTTTATGCATTATTTTTTCTATCAGGGCGCTATGTCCTGTAAAAATTAGCTGAATTTAAATCCAGTACAAATGCAGAGTAAACAAATGCCAGAATAACAAGACATTATAATAATAATAATTCAATTTTATTATCATTGCACTGTCACAAGTACAAGCAACGAAAAGTGGTGTGGTCGGAGCCGGGAATCAAACCCGGGTCGCCCTGCTGCCAGCCGGGAGCATTAACCTCTCGACTATCCCCCACTTTCTTCAAATTCGGAAGTTTATGTTCAGTTTCCTATTTTGTATAATTGCCTATGGTCTGCATGACTGGTCAAAAGGGTCATATTTCCTTATGCAAGTTTCTCAGAAATAACTGAGTCAGCGTACGCCAACCACTATCCACCATGAAGTTTAATTTAGGACTCCGACTGGCACAACCATTTGCCTCTTGGGACAGCAAGACTCGTACTAATACATTATGTTTTGTCACAACGAGCTGTTATTAGACTTACATTTAATGGATGTAATTGTTAGCCAAAGACTATGGCAATTCAGTTTTTTTTTTTTTTTTTGTTATTTTGAATGTAAAAATGTTAAATACAGAGTAATTAAATTAAAATAGGTTCTAATTGTAAATAAGGTATTGTTTTGTTAGCCATTCATTTAATATAAATGTTTTGCTAATCGTTTTTGCCTTTTTGTATTCCCTGCAGTGTTTCCTTTCGATCTAGTTTCAGCAGTCTGCCCTCCATTGCTCATTGTGGTTTGGTCAAAATAATAGCTTTCAATTTCTGCACAATATGAATTCATATGCTAACAACAACTGGATGGTGCTGCGTACTGCAGATAGACCTCACTGCTAAACATCGTGGCATATTGGTCTGACCCTCCCGCTGGCCGCAGTCTGAGAGTTTTTCCTCTGTGTGTTGTGTTCGGCATATGTTCTTCTGGGTGCTCTGATTTCCTCTCCAGGTTCAAAAACATGCATGTCAGGTTAATCGGAGACTCCAGTTTGACCTGAGCTGTGGGTGTGCATTAATGCTATCTTGCCTCATGTCTGTGTTTGCTCTGTGATGGACCATGATACATCAAAACCTTCTACCTCAATGGTCTCTAGAAAAAAGGAGGATCATTTCCATTCAGCTTTCCAGCTTAAAACAAAGATTCAACTGCTATTTTGACTTTGAGTTGCACTATTTTGTTCCTTCATTGGTTAATAATTACGTGTAATTATTAACACGTAATTAACACGTATTAACTCTCCTGTTTTTAACAGGAGAGTGAATCAGAATACATTTGGTTTGGTGTAGCTTTCTAATATTTGAAACGTGTCAGCACACCTGTTCATCGCAGACTGCTCACGGAGATTCCACGACTCCAGCTTGGTAACTCTGCTAGTAAACCATTTTTATCGATGTTTTCATGAGCCACAGAACAATGATGTCTAGGGAAAGCAGATGTTTAGTCTCACTGGAACAAGTGTTAACAGAGAGAGCTGGGTTTACTCCAAACACACAGCAAGCACTGCTCAGACCCTGGAGGTAATTTATCACCCCAGATACTTTTGGCATTCTCCTAAATTCTCCATGCTCTTTGCGAAAAAAAAAAAAAAAAATACAGATAAAAATATAAGTTTGATTGCTATCCAATGCCACACAAATACAGGGCCAATATCAACAACACTGATACTAACACCAATACTTTTTAAGTTTGATATGTTGACAAACTTGTGACCTTTAGGTGTTTTTGTAGTTTTTCCTTTGATTTTGTTCAGATGTAGGACAAAATTTGGACAAAGTTTAATAACATATTAACATGACAAACAGTGACAATAGAAAATTTGTTTACATTTTTCTAAAGTGCAAAAAATTTGCATATGAGCTCTTTTTTGAGGTAAGCTACAACACAAAAGTTTTTAAGAATTCAAGAGTGAATCTGAAACTGAAGTATTGATTTTAGTAAGCTCGTATTGATCTGATAGCACCTGGTATCAATGTTAACGATATTATTGTATCGATCTGTTGATTTCAGGAACAAGCGCACCAAGAGCAAAATTTCTATTTCTTTTGACCAAAATGAGCAGAATCTCATTGAAAATTGAAAAACTTAAATATAGAATATGTGACATAAGTGATATTTTTTTCCCCCATTTTGTCTATCATATTAACTAAGAGGCATTCATTGCAGAGAGTAGACCATCAGGTGCAGTTATATACTGTATTTATAGACTTGAGTCTTTACTGCATGTAGTTCAGTGTAAGCTACCAAGTAGAAGCCACGTCCACAATAACTTGGATATTTTCCAAAACTAGGATCAGTGGCTCTGTTTCGATTAAACATTAAAGCTCACCATTTTAAATGACTAAGACGAAATAGTAAACAGCGTCAAACTGTGTACTATTTATACTTGTGTTTGAAGAAGGTTTGAAATACTTAGCCAAGCACTGCTTAGCCATGCTCAGGATCTTCTTCTTTAGCATTGGCACTGACTGGAGCAGAAAAGTTATCAAAACATTTTAGTCTGAATCCCAAAAGGTGTCTGCAGTCATGTCTTTTCAAATGACAGCAGCAAATCTGGACACATACGGTCAGAACTGGTCCTTCATCCTTCAAGGAAGAACCCTGCTAGCATTAGCATTAGCAACCACAACACCACTCTTCTTCCTTTTGCCTTCTCCACTCCATCATTGCAGGATAGGAACAGTAGAACAATTTGTGTATTGTGGAGCCCTTTGTCAGTGATGTCAAGTCATGAGCCGAAGTAAAGGGAAAAACTTGAGAGCTTCAAACAACTAATGAAATAATGTTAGTGCTCTGCTGAAGGCTGCAAACACGAACTCAGAAATCCATTTGTTTGAGCCCGGGCTGCACGTAGCAGCTTCGACGCACCTTATCCTGCTATGACAAAAAATCTTTTGTGTTTTCTCTGCGGCACAACCCGGGCTCGTCCCCTCTCTTTCCCAGGCTCATTTCCGAGCCTTTGAGGCAAAAGAAAAAAACCCAAAACAAAACAGAAAGGAAATTGTTGTGGAGTGAATAAGTCACGTTGCATCAGCGGTTCAGTAATATGTTTCTAATGACCGTCTAAAATGAGAAATCCTCTCCTATTAAGCCGAGGTAATTAATAATACAGAGAACAAACCCACAATGAACAACGAAACAATGCCGGGTGTGCGCGGCTAACGAGGCCGCGGTATGGATTTATGTTGATGTATTCCTCTGACAGAGACACCAAAGTGCAGTCGGAGGGGCTGCATGTCGCATATTATGTGCACTTTGACATCAAAACACGGCATTAAAATTCCTGTAAGCATATTTTGGGCACAATTTTCCTGACATTAGAAATTCATCTGGTTAGTGAGCTGCACATGCATGTGCTTCTGCGGCGGCAGAGAATAGGGATAAAATGCAAATGAAGAGAGAGCACAGTTTGATACTTTTGCTCTTTGCTTCAATTGGGGTATCGAGGGTAACAGAGAAAATTTCAATCACTGCTATAAACATACAAGGCGACTCAGCGTCTATATTTGTTTTTCTGTTCTGACTCATGTGGCCCAGAACGTTTATTATTGTTATTTTTGAAGGCAGCAGGTATAAAGTGGCAGCAGCTTTCTCTTTTTTTATTATTTCTTTGTCTTCAGTGATCGGTTTCAGATTTTTCCTCAGATTAACAGTTAGTTTTTACAGTGATGTTTGCTTAGATGTTGCCTTTGCATAGCAAGACGACCTGCTGCATTCCAGGCTTTTCATGCTCCACTTCCGCCTGCTCCTTATTTCATGGTCCAGGGATCAATGCCAGCCTAATCCTTTCAAAACCATCTGGAGGTTTACAGCTTGCACACACAGGTTATATTCTGTTTAGCGGCATTTCCCCCGTATCGAGACCATGATGTAATTTATGTCAAGTTACATCTCAGTTGTCACTTTCAGTTGGAAAAATGGCCAAAATTGAGGAGTTCTGTGCAGAAACCAAACTGGTTGATTGGATGAGATCAACAAAATGTAGGTGGAAACATGAATAATCCATACAAATATCTAGAAGACAACAAAGAGCACCAGCTGTGCTAGGGCTGGGTATCGTTTATCATTCATTGGGATACATTTATTAAAAGTATTTTGATTCAATAAATTAAAATGAATGATGTTTAAAACCTCTCAAAACTGCCAAATTGTCAGGGTTGTTAGTTTTACTATTTTTCTTCACCGTTTCAATTACGGCGCATCAATTAATGTCAATACATTTGAAAACAAATGTAAAAGTTAAATGCAGGCTATGATTGCTGTGTCAGCCATGCAGTTACCTAAGAAAGAAGTGATAATTTGTTCTTATTGTCACTTATCGTTATCACAAAACTACCACAAAATATTGTGATAAAACTTTAACTTCATATCGCCCACCCCTCTTCTAAACGCTCCTCACAAAATGGAAAAAGAAGAAAAAATAGTAACTTCAGAAAGCTCAAATGACTTCACAGCGTTAACACCTGCCGCCACAGAAGGATGACCACACTGACGTGAACCTTTTTACACTTTTACACTTCCAGACCTGGTGCTGACTCGACCGTGACGCAACAGCCCCGCAGGCCGTGTGTTTGCGATGCAGCTCGCGCGTTGAACGTGTGTCGAGAGGCGTCTGCGCCGGGAACAGGATGTTTTGTGGGAAGGGCAAACTGGTGGGGCTGCAGGTGACACCGGGATGCTGTGTCACTGAAAACCTGCGCTGTGCCGCATGTCGCTGAAAACGCCATGACCGAATACTCTGCTTTCTGAGCATCTCAATCCACCTTGAGACTCTTAGAGGGTGAAAAGAGCTAGAACCAAATTCTGCCCCAAACTAATTTTCTGAGCTGTTGTTAAGAGATCGCATGAAACGTTTGGTTTTACTAGTCACAATGACAAATTAGGAGCTTTAAAAAAAGATCTATCAAGATGAATATATATGGTCCAGTTCCCATAAAATATCAAGGGAGGATTTTTGTGAATCAAATCAGTGTCCAAGTTCAATCTTATTCAGTTTAGTCTGTTTTCTACTGCCTTGTTTCCTAGAGGAAAAGTGGTTTGTTGTTTTATGGACCTCAGCTGGTTTAAGCTAACGAATAAAATACGACTTCTATTATTGAAACCTAACCTGTTGAAAATAAAATTGAAGCCCATGAACATAACTTTGCTAAATTGAAAAAAAAAAAAAGGGTCCCAGCAATATAACTCACTTCGTCTTTAGTCTGGTGTAATTCCTTCAAAAAAAGAAAAGAAAAACCCCATTCTGATGGTAAGTGACAGGAACATTGCACTTAATTTCTTCATGTTTGGGCCCAGTTGGAAAGTGGTTCTGAATAAGCCAGTGTTTGTAGCAAAATAAGAGATTGTGACAGACGCTTTAGGAATCGTGTTCCTAACAAATCACAGAAACACAATCTTGTTCCTTTTCGCTGGTTGAGTTTATGGGAGATATTAAAGGTAACACAGTCTGACACATGGAAAAATAGAACTTGTGCACCAAAAAGGTGATTCCTCAAATGCTTTTATATAAAAACTTTAGCTTTGAACCTCTGTGGAACCCAGAACAGGTTCTTGCTTGTAGTTTTTTCTTTTTTCTTAACATTCCTAATGTCACGGTTCTGTCAATAGATTGTACACCTAACACCTTTTCTTTGGCATTTTGTCCCAATAACTACTCTCCTACGTTGCCATGGTCAGGTACAAGGACTGGATGAAAAATGGAAAACTTTGACTGACCTTATGGAGAGCCCAGAGTATTGCAAAGTCTGGTTCCCTGAAAGGAAAGTACAAAAGAGTGAGTGATTTATGAGTGATTTAAAACATTTTCACGGTGTTCTACACTTCACAAAACAATTCCCAAAATGAAAACAGTTGACAACTTGGAAAAACCATCCGATTGACATAAACTGCAGCAACCACAAAATTCTGTATTTGCTAAAGCGTGTCGATGTGATAGACAGACTCAAAAGAAACTGTAAAATGGAGGTGATTGATAGTTTTTCAAATTTTCCAAAAAGAAATCCAAAACCTGTGGCACGCACACATTTCCCCCATTTAATCTGACACTTAAAATCAAGTGAAAACAGCAGAAAGGCAAAAGGTATGAATTGTTTTTTCAAGTTTTAACATCTTTGTGATTTTAAAAACACAATTCGGCTTCACAACACAAAACTGGTGTCTGTTCTCTCCTTCATGGTTAATTCCTAACAAACAGAGTTAACATTGAACTATTAAAAACGCTGTTCTTCTACACAGCGAGGGATAAAAAAAAAAAACATTCAATGCTTTTCTTTGACAAAAAACAACAAAAAACATTAGGCATAATAGTTACTTACATTTACCGTCTCTTATCGAACATGGGTGAAACCCTTCTGAAGTGCAGAATCTACGAATAGAAACCTTTTTAAATGTTCCAAGGGTTTTTACTCAGAGGGGGGTGAAACTGCTTTTCCTTTTCATGTGCCATGCTCACGGAACGAGCTGCAAAGCACCATCAGCTTTCAGACTCAAGAGTTTTCACAAACCTTTATGGGTCTCTTACAGTCTGCCCTGAAGGCAACTTGTTGCTTTTCTTTTTTTTTTTTTTTTTTTTTTACGTAACCTTGAAGTGGAGGAAATGTGCTCTGGAGATGCTTTTTATGTTGTTGTTACGTGAAGCTACCGCGACAAACACAAAGTCTGATGTTGTCTTGCGTAAGACTTTCGAGAGGTGGGGATTTTATGGGGATCTTCTCTGCTAAATAAAGGACACAATGTAACTGAAGCACATAATTACTTCTGCTGCATTTACAGTAAATCTTATTTGAATACGGCTCCAGTGATTGGCACCCATGTGAGAAGCAATTCAGAAGGCTAAACTAAATTAATCTTTGGATTATAACTGCGATAATCTCACAATAAAAAGATTTGGAAAGCACATTTTTTTAATTGAGCAGATATATGGATGTGTTGGGTGTAAAGAAATAAGTTATTTTGACCTCATCTAAGACAGTATGGCAGCAGCTGAGTTTCTATTACAAATGTACACAAATATTCTGCCAACGTCGAAACAAACTATTTTGAAATTGCGGTGACTCCACTAAATAAGAAATGAACTTAAAATCACACATGAATAACTTTGTTTGACCAACCGTGTATGCTTTGCGGTATTTTGAGGAAATTGTAGTTGAGATTCAACGCGTTGAATTGACACGCAATTTTTTGTGAACTGTGCGATGCTGTGAGACGTCCGGTGAAACCATCAGCACATTCTCTGAAAAAACAAACACAACAAAACAAACCATAATCCTCCTACCACTTCCTGTCGTCTTCTTCGTCCTTTTTGCCAGCAGGAACAGCTGGCTGTTGATCACGTGACTCGTCTGATGTGAACGAAGTGTTTCGATACGGCTGAAAAAACGCATCTCATCCTAGTGCAAAACTTTTTTTAAATCGAAAAACGGTCATTTCCTTTGAGCAAATTTATTTTCGCAATTTCAATGCGCGCAATTTCACGGATAATAGAATCGCAGCTGCTGTTTTTGCAGGTAGGACAGCACTCTGTCTTTTCCTGTAACATTTTACATTTTTTAAAGTTAGAGACTACAGAGAGAAAACACTTTCAGCATTGCTATTGTGCAACTTTTCCATATTTTTCCTCTCTTCTCTACATCCCCACAGGTTTTCAGTAGAATTTAAGCCTTGGATGGACACGACAGCAGAGGAATTATAACTTTGTGTCTGATGAGCCATGTGTAGGTTTGTACCAAGGAGGTTTGTGTCGCGCTCAGGCCATAAATCTAACCTCCACAAATAAGTGCAATTTTTTTGGGGAAAAAAACGGCATCCTGTTATGTGACTTTTTCCCTACATAGAAAAGTGCAAGCTGATGATGGTACCGCAATTTTACTACACACCTTTCCCAAGGTTGCCAGTAGGTGTGAATTGCACGGTATTTAAAGAAAAAAACCTGTCATAAAAGCAATACACTCTTCATTTTGAAGACAGTTGCCGGTTTTGAAACACCGACATTGCATGTACGTTCCAGTTGCTGACGTTGTGCATGAATTTATTCCCGCCTCTCGAGTCATTCGGGTGAAGCCGGGCTGCAAGTGGTGCGATAACAGGCGGGCGGCCATTGTGTGTCGACGCGCTGCAGGCGTGACACTGAGCCGCCTGGGCGGCGCTCCGAGGCGATGCGGACTTACAACCTCAGTGAAGTGCCCCTGCAAGGAAAAAGCAGAAGAAATCCTCTTTCTCCTTCCTCCCCGACACAGGACTGAGCTGGCAGCGGCACAAGGCTGGGGATAAATGGAAGTACATCAGAGTGGGGGGATAAGATTATGCTGCCTGGGATTTGGATTGGGACTTTGGGGGCTGGAGGGGTGGAAATAGCTGAAGGTGAGAGCACAGGCTGAAGATCTCACCTAAGTAGCGCCAGCTGCAAGATGTGAAGGAAACCTAAAGTTTTCATTTGTTTTGCTCTGAATGTGGACGAATGTGTTAAATCTTTTTTGTTGTTGTTCAATGCAGTTTTAATGATAATGGCACACTGGACTCCAATATGCACAGCAGGAAGACGTACTAGATACATACGGCAGACATTTTCTTTGGTTGGCTAGAATATATGTGTGCCCTTGTTTAGCTATCCTATCTCTAACTTCCTCCTCTGAAGACCAATGGGCCTCACCAAAGCCAAGTCCTAATACGTTTGAGGTTAGAGGTTAGGTTTAGAGGTTTAGTGTAAATTAAGTTTAAGGTTAGGGTTAGGAATAGACTAGGGAGGGTTAGAGTTAGGGAAAATGTCTGGGTTAGCTACTAATAACAGAAACACTTTAAATCAAGGTTAAAGCCTCCTGAGTATCCTTGCCTTTGATTAGCAGTAACTAGAATATTGATTAACATATCTGATATGTCTTTGCTTTATGATTTTGATGGTGGGTTATTGTTTACTCCTCATATTTGATGACTGCATGAGGTTTTTACATGCCTTGTCGCTGAAATGTGCAAATCAACCTGATTTGATAAAATGAATGGAAGTCAATACAAAGTCCTGATGTGGGTCGAAATGTGTGGAGGTCGAAGGTGGGTTCAGCTGTAATATAATATCAACATCACTCCGATTAAACAGTTAACTGTATTGTTTGGATTTTCTTAACGAACAGAGAGAATGTAAATATCACACAAACTCTGACCTTATGAAAGTGCTGTTGGTGCAGTAAAGATTAATGAAGCAAATACACGACAATATTCGAAAAGAAACGGGGGATGTGAGGGCATTGGGGCCACTGCAGCACAGCAACAAGCACCAACATTGTCTTCTGCCCTATATTAGCAGCCTTTCAAAGCAGAAAGTGAATTGTTACATTTTCACAGTCATATTTGTCAAGACATATCAACTTCAGTAAAATGCGTCTCTCTCGTTGCTCGAATTAAGCCGCGTCGTTGTCATGTTCACATCGATATCTCTGTGAAACCTCTTAGCCACTCCAGTGTCCTGTTTTCTAAACCTAAATGGTTTATGACCGCCATTTCAGAGCTATTATGACAAGAAAAATGTCGCCCTGTTCAGGTTTCTTAACACTGCGCTGAAAAACATTGTTGTGATACAGAGAATAAAAGGACGCTACGAATCAAAATATGATTAATGGTTTCATGGGGTTTGTAAATGTGACACAGGTACTTGATTAAAATGTAAAAATGTAAATAAATAAATGTTTTCATGTTTTCTTTCCCCATTATGCTAACAAGACATTTACATTTAGCTAGTAGCACATCCTGTCTATAAACAGGATATTTAATTCTACATTGAAGGAAATAATCTTGTTTGGACTTATACATGGTGCATTTAGGCAGAGTTGGACAACTTTGTGCGAACATGTTCTCACCTCATTTAAAAATTCCTCCCAAATGATCACATGGACTGAGGCAGACCGGCGACCTGTCCAGGGTGACCCCGCCTCTCGCCCAGAACGTTAGCTGGAGATACCAGGCACCAGCACCGCCCGACCCCACCAGGGACAAGAGTGTTAGAAAATGGATGGATGATCACATGGAAATAAGTCTGTTACAAATTGCACAATTTCTCACAAACTTTGGAAGAGAAACAGTCCCACGTCATCATCCCTTACTTAAAGGGGCAGTATTATATATTTTCCAGAGACATAATGTCTTTTTATGGCACAACCCAGGAACTGTTATCATATTATCAAATATGACTTAGAAGAAGTTTGACTTTGTAATGTAACGCTTATAAGATGTCTACAAAATAATTTGAGATGTTAACATGTTAAACTGAAACAACAGAAACACAAAAATTATTTTTTTTCTAAGAAAGAGCAAATCAAAAGAATAGAGTTGAGTGACATGAGCACAAGTAAAATACAATTTCAAGATTTAATCTGAGGCTAAAGTATCGATCTTACCCCCAGTTGCGATATGATACTAATAAATATACTTGGTATCGATATTATTAATATTTTGGATCGATCTGCCCTCCTCTACTAGATGCAGTTAGTCAGTATAGTGCTCACCACTGCTCACACCAAAAATCATCAGGGCAAAATCTTGAGGAGCGTTTGGCCCAAACCCGTAAATGGACCTGGGCAGCAGTTTTTTTTTCTTCTTTTCTCCGTCCTTACTTCTTTCTTTCCTTCCTCCGCTCACACCCTCTTATGACGCATCAGACATCTATTTATTTCTCGCCCCTGTTTATCGCTTCTCGGTGTGCGGTGCATTTTCAAGGAGGACTAAATGCTACAAATGATTTTATTTTCTAAGCTAATTAATGGTGCCTTTATCTTGGCGTCCTCTCTGCTGTCATCCTGACTGACCAGATTGCTCGGGAGAAATTTGCAGAGACGGGAGACAAATAGACGAGGAAAGTGGCACCGAAGTGGCATCCTAATTAGCGAGGAAAAATGGTTATTTCATGGCTCATGTTAAACATTTATATGCTCCGAGTGCTGCTGTCAGTGAGGGAACAAGGAAACTACATTATGTAACAGCCTCAATATAATCTTCCCTTTCTTTTCTCTTTCTTCTGAGTTCCAAGAAGCAATCAGATGAACATGGTGGGTGCTTTTATGAAACTTCTAGGAATATATGAGGCTTTTTGGGATGAATCTGCAAAGGGCACCAGATGCCTGTCGTCGTTTAAGAGCTTTTCAGTCTGGAGAAACTTCTCTGGAGGAGTGTGAACTATTAAAATAAGTAAATAAATAAATGAATGAGTGGATATGAATTGTAGATTGTTTTGATAAAGGAAAAAATGAATTATTTATGTCATCATGACAACATGATAATTAGACGCATTAACACAAAATAGTGCTCTTTAATTATTCAGCTGCAGTGTTTTTGCGAAGGAATGCCTTGTCTGAGCGGCAGCATTTCCATAACAAGTTCTAAATTGTGTTCAAAGCGGCGGAAGGTTTTGGAAATCACACGACAGAGAGAACGGCAGAAAGAAAGGTGCCGAGGGTTTCTGGAAACAAAACGGGCCGCAAATCTCAACTGTTTTGACCTGCGGAGGTTCAGACGAAGTGCGTAAGCTTTTTGACCGAATGTGTTTGAAATATTCAGCACAGTAACAGTGAGTCATGTAGTCGCACAAGGTTTAGCACAAAACACTTCTCTCTTTTTGTTTTTTCTTTGGCTCTTTTCACACCAACATGTGAAACTCCTCATCAGTGTTTTAAACTCCTGGTTTTTCACTGCTGATTTCTTCCCTGTTGATATCCAAACATCATCACAAACACCCTGGCAGGGCAGCAGGAAATACTGGGCAGCAAGGTGATAACAAGGAACACTTCCTGTTTCTAAACACATTTGTTAAAAGGTCAGTGTTATGTATTTTCCAGCCCCATGGAATCATTTTCTAGTATAACCAAGTAACTATGTAACCTTCAGTTATAAAAAAGCTGCAAAACTATGACTTAAAAGAAATTTGACTTCATAATTTAAGGGTACAAAGTACTTCGAAGGCATATTAACATGATAAACATAAACAATAGAAACACAAAACAAATATTTTTTTTCTAAATAAACAAAGAAAAATGCTACATACATATCAAATATGATTTAAAAAAAAATTGATTTTGTAATTCAACACCTTGAAATTGGGCATCTGTCTCTTTAAGAAGCTCCTGCTGTTTCTGAAACTCCACCTTCATGAAGTCATGACAACATGGCTGCTCTATTAACCCTTTAACAACGTTTTTACCAGAGTTTCACTATAGTAGCTTGTATAATGAGCTCAGGAGATGCGCAGTTCCACCAGTTCCTGGCTAGTCTGAAGGAGCCGAGGGGCGGAGTTGCAGGGAAGGGCTGCTCTGCATTTTGGAAACTCGGAAACTTGGAAACTGAAGCTACGAAGGGGAATTTTGCCCACAGCTTAATGGTTGCCATAGAGATTAAAAGATTTCTCAAACACGAAAGAATCAAGGCAACACTCCAGCTATTTATTGACGAGGGAATGCAAAACTCAAAAAAAGTAGATTTTTACGTAATAATAAGAGGTTGTCACATCGTTAACTCACGTCAAGCTCACTGTGTTTATCTACACTAATCGTCAGATTGGTCTCTTTTGAAACTGATCTCTCATTATTACTAGTCTACTTTAGTTAAAAAACCACCCAGCTTTTAAACAGCAAGCAGTCCCATCCCGCATTTCCAAACTGTTAATGGATTTATTGAAAGCATGGCAAATGGAAATCATGCACACAGTCTAAAGTAAAAATCAATTTCCTAAGGAAATTAAATCAACGAGTGATTAATGTGAACAAAAAAACAAACAGTTCTATGCATTTAATAGACAAAGATTCATTTAATGAGCCTTATAGCCTCTTGATTGAACAATAAACAACTTGAAGATGAGATCTGCTCATTCAGACGGCTTAAAACATGCCGACTGCACTGACTTAACATCAGGAGTGAAGATTAGTTTTAGTTGCTCTCTCCTAAATTAATTAGAAGTCAAATTGATTGTTTTTCCAATAACCATCAGCAACACTAACTAACTAAATCTGTCCTTCCTGTTGTAATATCTGGGTGAAACAGATTTGTGCTCTGCGAAACAAAAAGCAGAGAACCCTTCTGCGATCTTGTGATCACACAGAAACAGATGGTCGTTTTCTGCATCTGTTATATCGAGTCATCTTAGAAATCACATAGGAACATTTTTAAAGACCTAATCCACGTAAATGCTGAGCGATAACTTGAGTGACATTCCTACACCCATATTAAATACGTTCCACTTTGGATCCCGCCAGACGAATGGCTTTCCCTCCAGGATGGCAGCGGCCACCGAATCTCCTCATTTGCGGAAGATTTTGGAGGAAATTATAATACGATCAGAGTGCGGGGGATAATGTAATCAATTACCTAGATCAGAAGAGTCAATCAATAGCTTAATTGCAGGTGATTCAATGCCCCAACTGGGATTGATTCCATTCATTATGCAGCTGTAATCAAACGTAAGCAGCGTGAAAGAAGAAGCCACGCCAAAAGGGTTTGCGGCAGAAATCAGCAAACCCTTTTCGTTACACCCAGAGGTGCACTGCTGCATTAGGTCACAGCAGAGGTGAAGACCTCTGAACTGGATTTAAAAATCTTTTTCCACAGCTTTTCCATCGCTGGCTTAAAATAAGTCCTTCTCATTGGAACTGAGAAACACATTTTGTGTTTCCACTCCGATCGTCCCTTTATCAGTCAATGTTTGTCAGCTGTACGTTTTTTGGGGTCGTATAAAATGAAAATCTGATTTTTTTCTTTTTCTTTTACATGTTTTAAGTGCACAAACTCACCGAGCCGTTTAGTAGAGCAGACGTCTCAATGCAGCGGTCCCCGGTTTGATTCCCTGTCCCCAGACCGTAAGTATTTTCCTTCTTCTTGTCCATCTCCTGTGAATATATATTTATTACTACACCAGTGCCACAAAAACTTTAACAAAAGGTTTTGAGGGCTCCCCAATGCAATGATTTTTGGGGAAACTGTTCCCACAACCCATTCCCTGAAGGCATCGTTTAGGACTGTAGACATTCACAGACAAGGCCTTGAAATCTTCACACAGACGAAAAAAAAAGGACTTTACTTGTTCATTCACACATTTATTGCCTAAAACCTACCCTTAACATTTACAAGAAAAAAAATCTCAGGTGCAAATTTAAAACGTGTCCCCCGCCACCGTCAGTAAATAACGCCTCATTAGCAGCAAAGTCCAGAGTCCGGCCCTTTATAATCACCACCGGATGGTTTATCCTGAATTTTATCCACTGAGAAGCAACTTTAAACAAATGCAACAGTGGGTGAGACGGTTACCGAGTTTACCTCCATTTGGAGGTTCAAGCCCAGTCTTGACCTCGATTGCTTTGGTTAAAAGTTTGTGTTCTTGTTCTAGGGTCACGAACAAGACCCTATTGCACCAGTCGTAGATTTATTTCCACACACAGAAATAAATAAATAAGGACAAGATTTTCATGCCTACAATGTCACAATGTATAATGCAGCAGCATTAGACACTGTTTGCCGTACTCTTCATTTAATTTGCAGAAGCGTTAGCTACATTTATAGTCTTAAGCATCTGCCTCAACTTATTTTTATGACAGCTGATGGGAAGGCAGGAGAAAGAAAGAAAAAAAATATTCCAGCAGTTGAATAAATGGAGGATGTGGAGATCTGAATTAACAGATGTTAACAAATCTTTGTCTAGTGCTGGAATGCTTCTAAAATGCAACGTGATTGTTGTTCTTTTAAATACAATTAAGCAAATATGTATTTTTATTTAATTAAATTGAAAGGAAGTGTCTGGTGTTTCCTTTCAATTTAACAAAACAAATGCTGAAATCAGCGACTCAGATTTCAGCAGCTGACACCTTTTTGTTCCCTGCTCTAAACTTTGATAATACATCTTAGAAAATATCCACAGTAGCACAAACTGACGCTTCGGCCGCAGTTTCCCAATAACCGTCGTCTGGTGTTCTCTCTCAGACGGCGATAACGCTGAAGTGCCGTCATTTCTAGACATAAGGCAAATACACACCAGTGTCTGAGAATTTCAAAACTGAGAATGGAAATTACTCCAAATTATTTCAATTGCTCTCAAGAACCTTGGAAATCTAGAAGCACAAACGCGGCACTTGTTGTTATGCAAATGAGTCGAAACTGGTGAGGCTTGAACAGCAGCGAGAGAATATTAAATTGGTGGAGGGGAGAAAAAAACCCGTCATCTTGTTTTTTTTTATATGCAAATAGAGTCCATGTTTTTAGCATTCTCTCCCCCTAAATTGAATATAAGGAGTTAGTGTGGAGTAACACAGAAGAGGAATTTTAAACACTACAAAAATAAAAAGATGTGAAGTGACAGTATCTCTAGTCAAGGCCTTGGTACAAAAAGCCACCCAAAAGCTACAGACTGTTACAGTCATCTATTCTAAGACTGATTCTGTACTTTCTGTTTGTTTTTTTTAAATTTATTTCTTTTTTTAGGATTGCAGTAAAATATTACAAGTAGTAGCTGTACAGCTGATTTTCTTAAGGATGGTTCTGGTATTAGTTTATGAACGGTCCATATCTTACCAGCAGTTGCTAAGGCTCCAACATACTTCATCCGACGCAGAACAGTCATGTGCAACTGTGTATCGTTTACTTTTATGAAACAGTAACAGACCTAGCAATGTCCATGGACAATGAAGTTATAATTTCCAACCAAGAGTTTTCAGCTATGTTACAGTTTTAGTCAGGGATGAACTTAGGAGGGTGTGGGTCCCTGGGCTTGAGCCAACGTGTGGGCCCTTTTTAATCATGGTTATACAGTTGTGCATGACATGCACGCACACACCCATATGTACAATATATATATATATATATATACAATATATATATATATA
>CAEFZY010050377.1:0-20926 GCA_903066815.1 Brachyrhaphis roseni
ACCGTTCTGGGCTCGGTCTTGTAGATGCTTGCCCGAATTAGCAAAGCAATTATGCTAATCATACCGCAAGAAAAAAATATATAAATTACACACTCGTATAATATCTTTTTTGAGAATGACTCATTCGGGGGTGTTTTCTTTTTAGTCTCTTTTGCTGCGCATTTGCACCTGTCGGCCACCGTACATTTCAGTTGATTTTTTTAGGCATTATAACAACATTACAACCAGATATCCCCCAAAACAACAATATTATGGTTTATCGCTGTAAAATCTTACATGACAGTAACTTACTTTAATATTCTCAGCAATGATTTCGGGATCGTTGCATATCGACTCCACAAAGAAAACCTGAACCAGGGAGAAGATGGAAACTGTGGCTCTATGTTTCTGACAGATTTCTACGTTTTACTGCAGGAAAGCAAATTAAAAACCAACTTTGTAACCATTTTCTTTGCTGAAGTTGAGGATGACCTCTCTGCGCTCCGGCGTCGTGTTGGTGGCATCGAAAACCTGGCAGAACAAAATCAGGACTTTTACCAATAAGAAATATGACTTTAACTAAATGTTTTCAAGCTCAACATTAACATTAACATTTACAAAACATTTATCATCTATTAACCAGAGGAATGTCTGATGATTCAATTATTACAGACGGATGGATCAGTTTCAGGTGAACTTCCTCCATATTTGCATCCTGTCTCTGTAAATCACTCCTGTTTCAAGCTGCAGCTTTGGATAACCTTTGACCTGAACTCACCGCGACCTGACCTTGGTCTCTGGTCAGGTAGTCACACACATCCTGCAGGGCCGTGTTCACACAGGCGCTGCAAGTAAACACAAAACATTCAAAACAACACAAAAAACATTAAGAAATAATTAAAAATAATATCAAAAACGTTAAGAAACATAAAAAACAATATAAAAACATTAAGATATTGTATAAATATCTTTAAATAAAATAAATAACATTTCATTTATTTAAAGAAACTAAATATAGATGAAACTTTCAGGCCATCGATAAATGTTTCAGTAACTGGTGTGATTTTCAGCTGAATCCTCCCAAACTGAAGAGTTTATGAAATGTGATGATAATCTTTATAATAATATTTTCTTTAATCTGTTTTCTGTGGGTTTTTTTCGTACTTGCGTATCTTCATGGCTTCTGCGTTGTCGGGTTTAAAAAACTCGTAGCTGTTGTAGGAGCGTGTTGCTTCTCTTCTGTACTGCCCCACATTAAACACTAAAACACAAAAAATAATAAAGTTACACAAGGATTTTAATATTTAAAATGTTTAATCATCTCAGAATCTGTAATCAATTAATTGCACTTGAATTGAAAACAAGAACGACAAAAGAAGTACAATTCAAAATCCATTTATGCTGCTAAATTATTCAATAAAGAAAAACAAATATTCACAAGGAAAAACTTTTTACATTAATATTAAAAATTTTCTATAAAAAATTTCTAACTTTCATAAGTCAAAGATATGCGTGAAAAAACTCAAAACTTTTTAAGGTTAATTTCTAAAAAATTTCTCAAAAAAAATTAAAAAATTCTGATTTCAAAAAATCTAAAATTTCCAAGAAAAACCTCAGATCTTCAGATTAATCTTACAAATTTTCTAAGAAAAAAAAGCTGGGAAAAAATTTTAGTTAAAAAAAAAAAATTTTCTAACAAAACACTTCTGAGTTTCAGAAATCAAAAATTTGCAAGAAAAGATTCAAACATTTTTAGATTAATTTCAGAAAGTTTCTTGAAAAAATTTGGAAACTAACCCTGAAGGTTGAACATTTTCAACTTTTGAAATTCAAAAAATTTCCAAAAGCTTGAAAATTTGCTCCTTGTGCCAGCTGTTATCCAGGCCCAATGATCAGGGGTCCAAAGTAATAATTAAGGAAAACGCTGCAGCAAAATGTGAACTCAGCTGGACCAGGCAGGAGGATCAGTACCTTTGGTCGACACCCCGATCCAGTTCAGGTACCTGGTCAGCTTCTTGGAGATGTAGGTTTTGCCCCGAGCCGGCAGGCCGACCATCACTATCATGGTCGGGGAATTGGTGAACTGAGGAACCGAAGCTGAAACAAGTTAAACACAACCAGAAAAGAAGAAGATACTTTATTGATCCCAAAGGGAAATTAAAGAGTTCAGGGGTTGAAGGTCATCCAGCTGCCAACGATTTCACTTTATGGAAGAGATGGTCTGTTGCCATGGTTACTAATCATAACAAACGAGGAACGTTTTATCAAGAATCCATCCCACAGTACGGCTGAGTCGATTAATTGTGATTAATTGTGATTAATCGATTACTTAAATAATCATCAACTAATTTAATCAACTAAATCAGCTAGCATGGCCTGCTGTGAATGCTAGGCTAGCTAGCATGGCCTATTCTGAATGCTAAGGCTAATTAGCATAGCCACTTATGACGACGGATAATTGGTTTTCCTGTAACAGTGAATTGTTTCTCCGCCATTAGCACATTTAGCAACGAGTACATGAGGATGACTGGCAGCGCTAAGCCCCGCCTCCCGGCTCTGATTGGTTGTTTTTGAAGCGATTCTTCAGGCAGCTGTAGCAGCTCAGGGAGGAGATCGATCTTTTCACAGATTATCTGTCTCATGTTAAACTATCTTCACATGGTGACAGCTTGAATAAACATAAAAACTTTTTTTTTTTTGCTAGAAACTGCAGCTTTAATATCGGATCAGAACACGATGACCCCGTGACCCTTTGGGGTGAACGGCCTTCAGGACGTCTCCATGTTTCCAAAATGAGAAACCATCCAAAGTCAGAGTCATTAAGCAGTTTCAAGTCTCACACTCCTCAAAAACAGAAGCACAGAAACCGGGTCAGAACCAGAACCGCTGGTTCTGTCTACTCACAGCCTCTGCGTTTGCTCAGTCTGCTCCCCATCCAGGGAACCCAGGTTTTCTCCAGGGGGGTTCTGGTGAGCGTCGCTTGGTTCTGGGACATGACTCCGCTGTGTGTGTGTGTGTGTGTGTGTGTGCGTCTTGCCGTCGTCTCAGAGTCAGTGTGTGTTTAACAGCAGGGAGCTTCCAGTTAAACGTGCAGTTTGAACTTTCTCACGATGTGGGAGGAGCTACCTGTCTGCTTGGCTGTGATTGGTCGGTTCGTCTGATTGTCACAGAATAACGTCCAGTCAGCACAAATCTACACTTTGACCTGGAATACAGGAAGTGGACGTTCTGAGGGAATCCTGATGGGCCGACAGCAGGAAGCTCTACGTGCTTTTTGAAAATAAGGCTGAATCGATCAATCGTGATTAATCAATTATTGAAATAACCACCAACTAATCCAGTAATCGATCAATCATTGACAGACTCAGAAAAAAGGCCATTAGCTGGAAGAATAACACACTCAGTGCAGAATTCAGCCAAAACTGTGCAGAAAGTATAATATTCTTTCTGGGATTAAAATACAGAAACTAATCTAGCAACGTAACAGATGAGCAGAAGAAAAGCAGTGGCAGTTTCTGTCTCTCTTCCCCAACATAATAATCCTGCTTTCAAACCCTCTGAGAGAGAAAATGATTCAAAGAGACATGAAACATCAATAGTTGGATGTGGAGGAACCAAATGTCAAAGTGGGAAATCAATGGGATTTGCTAACTGCTGTTGTCAGAGTCCAGGCTAATCGCTATTAGTGTTTCTCTAGATAAATGCCAAAGAAACATTTTTAAATCAATGAGGCCTGTCCACTTTGATGGCAGAATCAATCAATCTAATTACCGTCAGGATACCATCCACAGATTTCAGTTATGTAGATAAAATCTTCCCTGGCAAATGAAAACAACCAGCTCCTGCGTACGGTACTCCTGAAATGCCAAAAAAGGAAAAGGTGCCAAGAAAACTACGAGGTGACATGACAGTTAAAAATTACCAGAAATAATTTGGGTTATTTAGCCTTTAATAAAAGAAAAAAAATAGGAATTAATTTTTACAATGTTGGTCATCCATATAAATATTTAGTTTATCTTCAAGTTAAAGAGCTCTGAGCTATACATAGAGCTTCAAACTAATCATTTGGCTTGCTAACTAGTAAAAAATTTCAAGCTAAATAATTAGCTTCAAAATAAAAATTCACTTAGCAAGACAAATAGTTAACTAAATATATAGTTCAAAGCTATTTAGTTGGTAACTAAATATTAAGTTTGCTAATATTTACCAAGCTTACATATTATTAAAAGTGAATTTGCATATTAGCTAAATATTTAGAAACTCAAGAGCTAAATATTCAGTTTGTATCTAGTTTGTGCTCTAATTATTTTGGTTTAAACTAAATAATTAGCTGCTTAACTAAATATTTAATTTGGAGCTAAATATTTGAATTGGACTTGTTGGAAACTGAGAGACTAACATGATAAAAACTCATTAGACTTTTTTCTGGGATAAATTCAACCAGAACATTCCTCCCAGTAGAACTAACAAATCAAAATGCCTAACAGTAACCTTTGTGTTGCAGCTTCTTCTTCTCCTCTGAGGATTTTAAAGCGGCTTGTTGTTGTTCCTCCATGTGGGGGCGGGGCGCCGCGTTTATCGGCTGAAATGACGCTGAAGCCCCGCGATAGCCTCACAATGACCCTTCCTTCATGACGGCATCAAACCCCTGGACTGTCAACACGCGCACGCACCTGGCTGCCACGCACGAGCCGCGGGTTGTTCCGGTCAAACAGCGCGAGACTCCAACCAAAACAATAAACAGAGAGCATCTTCAGCTCAATAGAGGATCTTTGATCAGTTCGAGTCACAAGGTCGCGCGCGGAGGATTTCACCTCGAATGAATGAATGAATGAATGAAAACAACCTGAGCGCTAATCAGGCTGCAGGTCGGTGCTGGTTACCGTGCGGACGCTGGAAGCGGAGCATCTTTCCCGGGTCTCGGTTCCGTCCTGCGGAGCCTCGGAACACCGAGCGCCGTCAGTTATGACACCATGTGCGCACCGAGCATGAACACTGGCCGTGGGCCCGCCCACTCCACGGCCACGGAGGCAGCGACCCGTCCGATGATTGACTATCCTAGAGGAATGTCCTCCTGCAGTCAGTCGGGCTGAAACCTCCAGATTCAACCAGACCTAACCTAACCTAACCTAAACCTAAACCTAAACCCAACCCAACCTAACCTAACCCAACCCAACCTAACCCTCCACCAGCGAACCGCGTCATGTGATCATCACATCCCAACTGCGACGGCGAGAATTGGAAATAGAAAAATAATAAAAATAACTTTCTGCCTAAAATCCCTCAAAAGTGGAGATAAAGCTCAGAAATTTTTTAGAAAACACTTAGAAATTTCTGAGTTTCAACAATCGAACATTTGCAAGAAAAGAGAGAAATTCTGAGATTAATGTTAATAAAAAAAAACATTTTAATTTTTTAGTTCAAAAAGTCAAAATTTACAGGAAAAAAACTATTGACAAATTTTCTAGACAAATCAAAGATTTCTGAGTATGAAATGGAAATAAACTGAATTTTTTAGATTAATCAGACATTTTCTAGAAAACGGGAAATGTGAGCTTCAAGTCAAAATTGAGCAAAAACAAAAAATTAGATAAATGTCAGACATTTTCTAGGAAAAAAACATTGAATTTTTTGTTTTCTATTAGACAAAAAATGTGGGGAATTTTTTTTTTTAGATTAATAGTAGAATTTTTATAGAAAAATCAAAGATTTCTGATTATGAAACATAAGTAAATTTGTGGGAAAAAAGTTGGAAATTTCAGATCCAAAAGTCAAAAATTTTAAGAAAAAAAAATCACACACTTTGAGATTGATCTCAAAAAAACAAAAACATTAACCCCCCCTGAACTTTCAAGATTAGTCTTGAAAGTTTTAAAAACCCCTAAAGGTTTTATTTGTATACAGTGTCAAAAAATTGTGAAAAAACCCCACACATTTTCTAAGTATGAAGCATAAATTAATTTGCAGGAGAAATAACTCATAACCTTTTAGATTAACTGCAGAAATATTCTAGAAACATCTCAGAAATGTCTCAGTTCTAGTAATAAAAAAAAACTAAAAAAAATATTGAGATTCATCTAAGAAATGTTCTACAAAAACGTGAAAATTTCTGAGTTTGAAAAGTCATAAATTAGCAGGAAATAATCAGAGACTTTTAGATCAGTCTCAGAAATAAACAAAAAGGAAATTTGAGCTCTAAAGCTAAAAATCTTCAATTATTTTTTTTCTAGATCTTTTTGCCATAAATTTACTGTTTTCCGTCTGTAATGGCGGCGCAAACAGAACCCAGAGCCGTTGTTCAGTAAATGCTCGTCATGTTTATTATTCGTTGACAGTCTGAGGTTAGTTCACCAGCTTACATACAGCGCACAATGCAACAAGCTAGTTAGTTAGCACATCTCAGTATTGCAGCGATTTCTCCTCCTGCCGTCCGGCCCGGTCCGAGTCCCGGTTCCGGCTGTTTCTGGACGGAATCAGGAGAGCCGGAACATCTGAGCTGTTTCATCACAAAACATCTGCAAACCTCAGGGAAGTCCGTTAAAAGCTCTCTGGTCCGGTCCCAACGACGCCGCAGCGCCATCGGAGGAAAAGAAAGAGTAAATTTCTGTCCAAAAATCTCAGAAAGTTTCTATAAAAACAAACAAGAGAATAAAATTTACAACTTGTGAAACTCAGAAATAACAAGGAAATTTATGAGCTCCAAAAGTCAAAAATTTGATAGAAAAAAGATTAATCTCAGACATTTTCTAGAACTTTTTATTCTCAGTTTCAAACAGCAAAAATTTTGGATTTTTGAAACTCAGAAATTTCCTTGTTTTGTTCTAGAATTTTTCTAAGATTAATCTCCAGATTTCTCTGTTTTTTCTATCAAGTTTTTGACTTTTCAAACTCAGAAAATTCTGTTTTTCTCAAAAATTTGTGAGATTAATCTCAAAATTTGACATTTATTTTGACTTCTTAAAGTAAGAAATTTCCTTGTTTTATCTCAAATTTTGTAGTTTTTTGGCAGACATTTACTCCATTTTTCTACGTCTGCGGCCGTTTGAACGTCACATTTAATAATCTGTATATCTGCTGCGTCTCTAAGCTCTACAGGAAACAGGAAGAGGGTTGAATTTTCTAATTTTCTTCTCTACAGGATCTGGAGCTTCTAAGTGACACGAGGGGAAAGGTCAGCAGCAGACAGTGGGTGGGAGGTCTGGACGTTACAAAAGCTCAAAATCAAACACGTCAATAGATAATAAAAACAATTTGGTTATTTTATAAAAAAGCTGTATAAAGTAACAAAAAGAGACAATCTTAAGGTTTTATTTACATTCAGAGAAGGAAAACGTGAGATTCTCTTTCTGCCGGCATAATAATTTTCCCACCTCTGCATAGGAAGCTGCGAACTTTTTGCAACTAAAAATCACTGCAGTCAGTTAAAACTGGCGCCATCTGGTGGCCAAACGGACTAACTACCTCTTATTACAGATCGGTTAAACTTCCCTTTAAAAACTGAGGCACGCTGAAAATGTGTGAAATTAAACATTATATTGTGGGATTTATACTTTATTCTGATTACATGGTTTAGTCGCGCTGCACAGAGAAGCAGAGGTTAGTACCGATTTATCCTCTCAAAACCAAAGTCTGCATCGTTCCCAGTTTGCCCATGAAGAAATTTAAATGTTTCTATAAAGAAAGTGACGATGTTTGAGTAAAAATGGATGAAGAAACGGAATGAGGCTGAAATATTCATGGGAAATTCAGCTAAATGCATCATATCTGTCCTGTAATGCTCCCAGCAGAGCCAGTTCTCGTTTTTTAATGCTGAAGGAGAAATTTGAAGCAGTTATATTCTGACAGAGCGATAATAATATGATTCTGTGAGCTCAACAGTACAAAGCTGCTAACTCCAAGCTTTACAGCAGCGATTAAAAATACGGCAGTGAAGATTCACTGCAAAAACACAAAATAATACCAAGTCTTCACAGTCCAGGTGTAGTGCAAATAGATTAATATGATTTAAGACAAAACTAACATAAAATAACTTATCAGCAAGATTTGAAGCTTATTTTAACTAAGTAATTCCTTAATATGAAAAAATACTAGTTAAATTTTCTGGGAACTAGAACTTTTTCATCAATATTAAGGAATTATTGACTTAAAATAAGTTTCTAAACTTGCTGATAAGATAATTTAAAATTAGTTTTGTCTTAGTGTATTAATCTACCTGCACCACAAACTGGACTATAAAGTCTTGGTATTATTTTGTGTTTTTACAGAGTTGAAGAGTAAAGAGTAACTCACTGCAGAATCAGACAGTGGAATGAATTTAATAAAGATATATTTGTTTCTCTAAAGGAGCCAAATTTGTTCATTTTTCTTACAGTTAGCAGTTTTGCATCAAAAGCTGTAAACATGGAGAGTAAAACTTCCTGCAGATGTCGGAATCAGGAAGTGGAATCGGGTCCGTCTCAGCTGTTCTGCTGCAGGCATGCACGTGTAGGCGGTTCTGGTTCTGGATCTAGCTGGGCCGGTTAAGGATGCCGGACATGGAGGGAGCGAAGGGCGGCGGCGGCGCCGGGTTGAGCGGGGAGGCCGGGCCGGAGCTGCCGTGCGGCGCGGCGGCAGAGCGGCCGCTGTACTGGCCGATGAAGGAGCCGTCCTCGTTGAACTGGATGTCCACGCTGTCCCCGTACTCGGCCAGCGAGTCCTCACTCCCCAGCTTGCTGTCGTCGCACAGGGACCGCTGGCTGTCCGAGCGCTTCTCGTCTCCGTCGCTGCGGGGAAGCAGAGCGGGAACAGCGGTTGGTGACGGCGGCGTTAGAACCGGATTTCCCTGTCAACTTTTTCACATTTTGTCACAACCACAAACCTTTAGTTTTACTTCATTTGCAATTCTGTGGGACAGAAAGTAATGGAAACAGCCAAAACAAAGGAAATTAATGAATTATTTACATGTTTTGTGTTTTTACAAATGTAAATCTGAAAAGTGTGGTGTGCACATACTTTGTAGGACCATCTTTTATTGAAGTTAGAGCTGCAGTTCTCTATACTGCATGTTTAGTCGCTTTAATCAACTTCAGTCCAGTTTAGAAAGTCCAGTTTGTTTGGGGTGGCGTGAACGCGCAAGCTAACTTTGATCCGTCTACAAACCTCCATCTGGGTTCGGCTGAAGTGAACTCTGGTTCAGTTTGAATGCACATGTGAACACCAAGCAGACCAGAGACCGCGCCAATAGCAGGAAGTGGACTACAACGCAGGGCATTTTGGGTAAAAATAACCGAAGCTAACATGCTAGCCTAGCACTAGCAGAAGAAATGGTTCGTGGTCTTTAGCCAAAGACCACCAGACCTTATGACCTCCAAACCTCATGGTTTTAGAGGTCATAAGGTGGCTGACCTCTCGAGCAGTTCACTGCACTGGATTTTATTGAGGGGTTTTGGAGTGAAGGGGGTTTGTTGCTGAAAATGTGCTATATAAATAAAATGACCTTTACCTCCTTATCCAAATGCGTCACACATTTCAGATTTTCATTTGTGAAACATTTTGGCTCCACTTTATGTTGGTCTATTGTACAAAATCAAAAGAAAACAAGTTTGTGGCTTTGATGCATCAAAATGTTAGAAAGGTGTGAATATCTTTTAAACGGATCGTAATCATCTGCTGTAATCTTAGGAACTCAAAGGGATGCACAACAAAAAGTGACGGATTTAAACAAAAAGCCATAAGAAGCTTTAATAAAAACAGAAATAAGACGCCGGCTTTAAAGGCTGCAGCGGCTCAGAAAGTCGTTTCCAGTCTGACACAAATGATTCTGCAGCAACACAAATGTTGGGTTTTTCAAACTTTATGGGTTCTGTGGGACCAGAGGAACCCACTGGGTCAGAACCAGTTACAAAAATCTAATTTCTCTGATTATGAACCTACAGGAAGGAGGGATGCAGATTGTGAAGCTACACAAACATTTACAGCAATAATGTCTTGTGACAATTAGCCAGTCAGAAAAAAGGTTTTTAGTCATATTTTCACCTTGTCATTCATTCATTCATATAAGTGTCAAACTATTTTTTATTTCCAAGCTATTTAGCTCACAAACTACAGTTATTTCAGAGATAAATATTGAATTATTAAACTCAATGTTTAGTTAGCAAAATAAATACGTAACTTCAAACTAAATATTTAGTTTGAAGTCAATTACTGAGGTTGGTAACGTGGAGATAAATATTTAGCTTAGAACTAAATATTTAACTTGCCAACTAGTTTTGAAATACTTAATTTGAAACTAAATATTTAGTTTACTAACTAGATTGAAGCTAATTGTTTAGCCTTGATATCTAGTTTTGAGCTAAATATTTAGCTTGAAACTAAATATTTAGCTTACTAATGAAGCTAAATATTCATTAGCAATATTTAGCTAATTAGCTTTTTAATCTAATATTTACATAGTTACAAAGATAGATAATTAGCTTACTAACTAGTTTGGATCTAAATGTTTAGTTTGATATTTTAATGACTGAATGATGTGGTGAAAATACGACTTAAAAAATGTAATCCTTAGTTTTTTTCTCTTATAACAGACTAAATAACCCAGATTACAGCTGTAAATGTTTTGTAACTTTCCCATCATGATGCTCATCGAGTCACAATGTAAAGGCAACAAAGCGGATCAGAAGGTTTGGTCTCTCCACTAAAAAACGGGTCCAGATTGAACAGGATCTAAATCTGTATCGTCTCTGAGACATTTTTAAATTTCTCCTCATTTCCTCATAGAAACATGAAAAACTAGAAAAACAAAGATTTGTGCGGCTGCTAAAACCTTTGCACTTTCAGAGTGAGAACAAGTTTAATTTGCTTCAGCAGTGAAAAAATTCTCAGCCTTTAAAAGTGAAACCAGACAGTTGCAACAGAAATAAAAACGGCTTCAGGAAGGACTTTAATGCTGAGCGGGAAGCATCCAGGTGAGGTAGCAGGAAAGGTGAGACCATGACTCAGCGCCATTTTATCTGATTTTTACTGGTGTAAACTGGTTTGGGAGAGAAAACCATCCGAATCCCAGAAAGCAGTGAAAGATGTTGAAAATGAGGCGGACATGATAAACAAGCCTCAACGTTCTCTTTAACCATCTGAAATAATTTGTTCAGATATTTATCAGACTTAAGAACAGAAAGGTTTTATTTTTATGCCAGTGAGAACAAAGAAGCACATGACAACAGGAAGGCCGACTCCCTCACCTCTCCAGAGATCTGCAGGAGAAGCAGGAGAGGAGGAAAGAAAGACATGAGAGCGAAAACAAAACGCAACATTCAGTGGTTCCTCTTTGTTCCCAGAGCCGGTCCAAGGCATGTGCAAGTCAAACAGCTGCTTAGCGCCCCCCAGAGCACCAAGCTAGCAGGATAAAACAAATACATTTAAAATAAAAATAAATAAAATAAACTAAATGCTATTACATGTTGAAAGATTATTTCTACATCATTTTTATGGCTGTTCCACTAATAATCAATTAATCCCTTCCTGTTGTTGACTGATGGTGAAATATAAGACATCAATAAGCTCTAAATTAATCGGTTGATAAATTTAGAGTTTATCAACTGATTTCACTTTCAGATATTTATAATATGGCACAATTAATTACCAAAAAGGTTTATGCCGGCCCTGTTCAGATCTGCATCTCTGGAGTCTATTTCTTTATTGATTCCTGATCTGATACAGTGACTGTTGGTTCTGATTGGTTCTGATCGGCGGTGACTCACCTGTACTCGCCGAAGGTCTCATCCTTGTTCTGAAGATCGAAGTCGATCTCCTTTTTCTCTTTGTCCTTCACTGTGAGGAGAAAAACGTTCTTCCACATCAGCACGTTTATTTATTATTGATTTTCCGTCAGATCATCGGTTTGGGCGTACCTGCGTATTTCCCCCCCCTGCTGCGCTTAATGAGGCAGAGGATGAGGAGGATGAGGATGAGGAGCACGATGGCACTGATGAGTCCAATCAACCAGCCCTGGGTGGCAAACCGACCCGGCATTTCCGACGGCACTGAGGCAGAAACGTTTCACCTTTATAACGTCTTTATGAACATAAACAACATTCAGTCCAGGCAGTTTGTGTTTGTGCGGACGCACCTGGTCCGACGGTCCGCAGCATTTCCTGCCAGTGCGTGTTGTTGTCGTGCAGGATCCTCAGGCTGTACTCGGTTCCTGGCTGGAGGCCCGTCAGCGAATAGAAACCCTGCGTGGAGTTGATCAGCTCTGACTCCTCCCACTGACCGCCGGCTGCACACAAAGAAAAATAACACAAGTTAGCTGCTGTGATTCTGTTACTAATGTCGATATTCTGCTTTTATATTTATATATATAGTTTTGCAATAGTAATGTTTCCATTAAATAAGAAAAGTAATTAAAATCCCATGTGAATCAGTTTGTTTACGCGATAAGTCTTTAAAAAACTACTACTTCCTGTCTGTCGTCTTCTTTGTCGTTTCCTCCAGTAGTAACATCTGGTTCTTGATTATGTGACTCTTGTGACATGAAAGAAGTGTTTCCATTGCAGTTTTGAAAAATAAACACATTTTTGTATGACCAAACAAACCAACTCAACCTAGCGCAAAAAACCTTTAATCAAAATTTTTAAATTTTTTTCTCCCAAAATTGGCATCCTTCCATTAAAAAATGTATTTTCGTAATTCCAACTTGCGCAGTTATATGGTTACTGAAACTGCAGTTACTGATGTATTTTTGTCTGTTAAGTAATCTGAAGTCTGCAGAACAGAATAGAATAAAAATATATTATAGAAATAAAATGTTCACGTTTATTAAATGTGGAAAAACCCCGACTATTTCAAATCCAGCATATCAGTGCAGAAAAACTGCAGAAATGTTATTTAAACACCAGCATGCATGTAAATACTTGTTGAGCTTGTCGGGAGCAGGATGCTGGTCTCCTACCAACCAGCAGGGCTGAAACTGGGTGCAATTTGGAGGAGTGCGTCCTTCTCCCCTGCTTGTCCCATGCTTCACATCTTGTTTCCACGGTTTTCAAAACTTAAACATTTGGTGGATTTGGACGTGTCCTGCTGCTCACCGCTCTTCCGGAGGTAGTGGACGTGGAAGCCGTGGTTCCGGTGGCGGTCTTCAGGCACCCAGCTCAGGTTGAACGACGAGACACTGGAAACCACGGTGATGTTTGTGGGAGGAGCTACAGGAAGCAGAGAGACGTTTACGTATGTGATTCTACAAAAATGCAAAAGAACAATTAAATTTTTGTAAAGTTACAGAGTCAAAAATTAACATTCACTTATCCTGTGAGGGGATATGTGCCCCATAATAATTCAGAGCATCACATCATGACTGTGGGCTGAAGCCAGGGTCTGATGGCGGTGCGTTTACCTCCTTCCAGCAGAGTGGCGCCCCTCCGTGTGATGGGCGGACCCTGTCCTGCTGCAGTGCGTGCGATAACCTTAAACAGGTAAAAGCTGCTTGGGTCCAGATTCTTCAGTTCAACCTGGTTTACGTTGAAAACATTGATCATCTGGATCTCCATCTGGCTGCCTCCCTCTGACATGAAGCAAACCAGGTCCAACGTCAGATAAATTCATCCTGAATAAAGTCTCTTTTTTCAAACTCAGATGTTACCTTGCTGATATTGCACCTCGTAGCCCTGAAGTTCTCCGTTAACTTCATGCGGAGGAGTCCAGTGAAGAATCAGTGAGGTTTCCGTTGGACTTTCAAACCTCAGAGATGCAGGAGGACCAGGAGCTGTAAGACAAACGCACCAAGAAGGAGAGCAGAAAAATCGCTGGTCAACATAGAAAACTGAGCAGGAGCCCAAACTTCTCTGTGCAACAATTTAAAGACGACCTATTATGATTCTTTATTCATTACATTTTTCACTTGATGAGACTTTAACCTGCTTATTTTAATCTGTTTTAAATCCAAATAAACTGCTGCTGGCCACGCCCCCAACCCAATGTTTTTACTATTGTGAAAATGACTGAAAACAGATGAGAAATCATACAATAGTACATCTTGGAAAAGCAGAAGTGGAGCCTCCTGCTCAACCAACAAGAATGCACCAAGTGGTTTCTGGATGGAAAGTCAACCACAACCACACTGCAAAAACACAAAATCTTACCAAGTATTTTTGTTCTAATTTCTAGTGCACACTAAGATAGCAGTGGAGCTAGAACTGGACCTCCACCAGGGTTGCTAGGTAACGAGTTGAGCTAAGCTGCGGTTGCTAGGAAACAGCGCAGTGTGACTTTATCGGGAGGTTTTTGAAGCAGCTTGTTTTTCAGACACCAAAAAACATGAACTTATTACCAAAATACGTCTCTGTGGTTCTTACAAGCGTTTGTGTTGATTTTAGAAGCAGTAAAAACCCAGATGGAAGAACAAAAAACTGGAGATTTTAGTGCAGTTCTAGTTCCACTGGAAGATTATTTCACATAGAACTAAACCATTTTTATGAATAGAAATGAATTTTTGACTCAAAACGAGCTGCTACTTCTTGCTGAAAAGTTCCCTGTAAATTAGTTTTGACTTATTTTAAGGGCACTAAGATATTTACAGGGAACTAGAACAAAAATACTTGGCAAGATTTTGTGTTTTTGCAGTGAAAACTCTTGTCCTTTCCAGCAGCCATTGTACAACGCATACAGCAATAAAACCAACTGACCGAACTGGAGCTCTGCTTTGGTTGCTAGGTAACAGGTGGAGTTCCACTGGGGTTCCTAGGTAACGGGCTGGGCTTTTCTGCGGTTGCTAGGTAACAGTGCCTGCTGACTTGTGACGTTACAGTCTGAAGCTTTTTGAAACTAAAAAACATGAACTTACTGCCAAAAAATGGCAGAGTATTTTTCTAAGTTCTGTTTAAATGTTGAGTTGAGGCTGTTTCTAGAAACAGCAGGAACCCAAATGGGAGAATAAATGGCGCTGCAAAAGTAGAATTTTGCATTATAGTTCCCTTTTAGAAAGCAAACTGTATGTTTTTGTACAGTAGCAGCCAATCAGAGCTCCAGACCAAATGGATTTATTATCTAAACGTTGCCTCACCTCCCTCTGGCGTGTTGAAACGCGTCGGTGAGGAGCGAGGGCTCTCCCCTTTGCTGTTGAAGGCGGTGAGCTCCAGTTCATACTGGGAGAACAGGCGCAGACCAGTAACCTCAGCGGCCGTCTTGGGACCATGGACGTCCACCACCCAGTTGTTCCTATTTGCCAGTTTGTGTTGCTCCAGTCGGTGTCTCTCCGCCGTGTGGTGGTGTTTGCCAAGAGACCTCCTGTCCCGTCCGCTGGAGGAACCCAGCCTCCTGATGTACAGCTGAAGAAGAAGGAAGATGATGACAGCCTTACTGGAATCTGCAATCTAAACCAACTGGGTTTACTGGTTCAAATGTCCTGGGAAACCAGTTAGGAAGTGGCCAGCAGTTACCTCTCACCCTGCAGAAACACAGAATCTCACCAAATGTTTCCTCTAGTTTCCACTGCAGAGCAACAAATCAACTTGAATTTAATTTCTGGAAACCAGGATTTTTCCCACCAACACACTCCCTGGGTTTCCATAGATCAGAGTGATGTCAGCGCGCCCAGGGCGGCCATTTTGTTTGACAAACGTGTTTCACGGTTTCAATTTAATTGGACTTTGAAGTCAGAGCAACTCTATAGCAAAGTATTAGAGCCAGGCTAAGACTTAATTTTTAACTACAAAAATATATTCTTGTAATATTATGAGAATAAATTTTTAATATTACAAGAAAAAAAAAATCCCAGAATAAAGTCATAATTATATGAGAACTGCAACATAAAAGTTTGTTATATTATGTACGAATGAAAGAGAAAAAATCAAATGAGTTTGTTGAGCATCTTATCTTAATAAGTAAGTTACTAATAAATTAGTAGAGATATTAGCATTTTTTAGAAATGTTTGGTAGGTTTCTGTGTTTTTGCATGGAAGCAGCTCTCCGTCTGGTGGGAAACGTTTTCCAGGATATTCCAGGACGTTGTAAGGAAGCGTACCCTGTAGCCCAGCAGGTGGCCGCGGACGTTCTGCGCTTCGTTCCACGTCACTCTGACGGTGCTGTTCACCACGGTGAAGGCAACGCCGGTGGGCGGCGCCTCCGGCTCTGGAAGGAGAAAAACAGAAACAGGCTGGAAGATGGAGAAAGAGGCTTTTATTTTGACAGTCTGATGTGAGGGAAAGGTTTCGATTTGAAGTGGAGGACATCAATAATCCTGAGAGGGAGCCACAGAAAACATATTATAATAAATAAATGATTTAATCTTGCACTAATTGAACCTGGTCCTTTCATCTCTTAAATTCATGTAAAACAAACAAAAAAAAAAAGAGATGCTTTTCTTGATGCTTTTAATAGTTTAATATCAGTATAAACAACCAGCACTGAGTTGGAAGAGTTACAATGACATACAAAAATACTCATACTGCTTTAAATTGTACTTTTTTCTGTTTAAAACCACAAATTTTACTGTACTTTTTCAGGAATTTAATGACATACAGTATCCACACATTTAGCCATTTTATAGCCTTATTCTAAACCGTATTCAATTAATATTTTTTCCTCATGATTCTAAATAAATACCCCATTATGACAATGTGGAAACTTTTTTGTTTTGTAAATTAAAAATCACAGTTACAAACTATTCAACAGCCTTTGCTTTCAGTTTGTGGTTGTAATGAAAAAAGGCTGTAAATAATCATGACTGTTTTTCCCACCTGTTATGCCTCTCTGCCACCACTAGGGGCAGTAGCAAACTACGGAGACTACAGCTGGCACCTGTTTGTTTTTAACTGATGCTGCATAAATAAACTAAACTGAATCCGTCACAGAGTTATAGATTTATATGTAAAAGTTAAAAATACATCAGAATATCAATTTTTCTACAAAATCTGAAGAATAATCTCAAACTGAAGTCAAAAATTAAACGTCGCAAATGCATCATTATAACTGTCAGAGTCAATCTGGAGTTAGAAAGTTGAACTTCCTGACTGTAATAAATAAATAATCAGGAGACGTACTGTCCTCCCCGGAGTGTCCAGTCTTTGCCTCGGGAGTCGGTCCTGATTCAATCGCGTTGACAGCCTGGACTTTGATCTCAAACGGCGTGAAGGTTCCCGTTTCGTTCACAGTGAACGGCGGAGACTTGACGTAGGCCCAGTTCCAGTCTGCATTTTTATTGTCGGCCTCCCGCCAGTAGACCCGGTACTGGAAGTCCTGGCCGTTATGGAGACGTTTTTCCATCTCCTGCGGAGGGAAACCAACAGATTCGGTTAAAGTTTGGAAGCATTTCCTGTTTTGAAGCGAAGCGCTGAGCCACTCACATCCCAGGTGATGAGCAGAACGCCCGGCTCTGTGGAGTTGGTGCGAACATTCGTGGGGTTCGAACGTGGCGCTGCAGAGAAAACAATGAGGATTTTCATTTCAACTCGTTTCCTGAAGAACCGACTGTAATACTAGAAATACTTCAACATATTTTACTCAAGTAAAAATAAAAGAAGCTGTCCAGGAAATAACTCTAGAAAGTATTTGGTAAAAAGTCTAATCAAGTAACTGATCAAACTATCAATAATATAAAGTTAAGTGGAAATTTTGGTGCTTCAATAACCAAAATTACAATAATTCATATAAGTAACAAAAAATAACAAATCAATTTATTTCAATGAAAAACTTATGAAACGTGTTTGTTTTTCATCCAATGGGAAGAAAATCCAGACATTTTACTGAGTAGAGATACTTCATAGTAAAATTACTGAAGTAGAAGTAAACAGTACAGCGTAGTAAAAACCCTCCTCGGTTCAGGTTTCACCTGCAGGCGGAGTGCTGCGCGGCTCGGTGGGCTCGCTGGCTCTGCTTTGGCCCAGTTCGTTCACGGCGGTGACCCTGAAGCGGTAGCGGCAGAAAGGCTGCAGGCTGAGCTGGAAGAGGCTGAAGTCTCCAGGAACCGTCGTCCATTTCCTCCACGCCGCGGCGCCGCTGTCTGTCTGCGGCTTCTCCTCGGCTTCAACCATGAACTCTAGAGGCAGAAACTCGGGCCGTAAGCGAAAACGCCTTAACGCACGATTAATCTGAAAATATTAACCCGTTAATCTTACATAACACAGATTAATCTAAATACCATTTTGACAAACAATGGTGAAAGATGGAAGTTTTCCTCGACATTTTAAACTTTCTTGTGTCACTAGCCAGTGTGTGAACATCTACGTGCACCAGATCAAAATTTCACTCAAATTACGCCGTTGTTGCACCACATTCTGTGACCACAGGAGGCGCTGTTGCATTTTAACACGCTGCTACGCCAAAAACGCAGGAAGGAAAATAAAGAAAAAGCCGAACTGTGTTTGAGGTCCGGTTTGAACTCGTTCATGCGGATGATAATAATGAAGCTCAGGTGACTTTTTTTAGAAATCCGAACCAAACAGATGCGTCTGAGTTTCTCTTCCTGTCCTGCCTCTCTACCTGTTATGGGGCTGTTGTGTGAAGATCCTGGGATCCAGCTGAGGGTGGCGCTGTAGTCCTCAATAGGGGACAGCGATACAGAGCCGGGGGGGTCCGGTGGAGCTGCGGGCCCAGAAAGTGGCTCCAGTTAGAAGTTCATATGCATCTCATCTTCACCATGAATGTAATCTTAGCTCAGACCTTTTAGCAATTTATTTTAGCTCAAATTGTTTAATGCAGAGGAATTTTAAAAGCAAACTTTGGGTGAGTTCACTGCTGCTAAAGAGACAAGTTGCACATACTGGATATTCAACCAATGTTTTACTTTTCATCAGAAATGATCGACGTAGTTTTTATTGATTAACCAGTAAACTAAAATAAACCGACTTCCATACCTAACACAGTGATGGAGCCGGTGGCCGTCACCTGGCCCACTGGGTCAGTTCTGACCTCACAGGAAAACTGTCCTGTGTCGTCTTGTTGGACTTTTTTCACTTGTAACGTGTGGTTCCTGTGGAGACTGTACCTGGATCTAGAGAAAAAACAAGCAGAAAAGTGATGCAAATATCAAACAACTGGACAATAAATCAATAATAATATATGTCGCAACAGACATGATCAATATCAATAGTTAATACATCTGACAGGCTATTAAATATATAGACATGCTGCAACGTGACGTCATACACAAAAGATCCCGCCCCGAGCTCCCTGAGGACAAACAGCTGCTGGCTAACAATGACTAGCATCGGTTTTAGCTGTCAAATGATCAACTTAAAGACATAAATATTAAATGCATCCATGATATATGAAAGAAAAAGGGTCGCAGCGCTTTACTACAAATCGTCAACACTACAACTGGGTAACAAGCTCAGGGAAGAAAAATAGTGAGGGAGAGGGAAGTAGTTCAGTTATGCTAGCTTGACTATGACAACCGTGACATGTAGATGGGATGTGGAATCCGTTACAATAAAAAAATGGCAACATAACACCAATTAAATTAACTCATCAACCATGGCTGCGTTAGCCTAGCTAGTAGCAGCGATAGCTACATTAGCTTAGCTAATAGCAGCGATAGCTAATCTATACTTATCAATAATCGTAAACATTAATAAAAACAAACAAGAATAAAAACATAAAGCTGTGACACTGAATGTTCTGTTCTTTGTCTGGGAAATGTTTGAGTGTTTTTTTGAATCGTGATACACTAGTGGACTTGTTGCTATGGCAACAAGTCTGAGTAGCATAACCGAGACAGAGCGAGAAAAAGAAGAATACGAGTTGTTTTGAGTTATTCTTTAATGATTTTTCTGTTATTTTTCCAGTTTCTGTGGTGCACTGCACTAAATTAAAAACACCTAAAGAACAGTCTTTAGTTCGCCCTCCCTCGTTGTGCTTATGCGCAAAATTTCCAGATGTAAAATTACCATCTAATGCGTCTGAAGAATATTCACTGAATCCCATTGCAGAACTGCACAGCGTTTTGGGAGATGTAGGCAGAGGAAAGACTTCAGCCGCTCAACCTCAGCTAAACGAGGCCAGTGGCTTCAACTAACTCGCTTACTCTTTGGTTGCCTAGCAACAACCTGCTGAGTAACTTCCACAACAGCAGCTTAAGGTTTTGTCTCATAACTTCTTAAAAATAAAGAACAGCTTGGAGAGAAAACAGGATCAAACAGGATGGATCATTCCACCAGTCTGTCCGTATTTCAGCCGATATCAATGATTATTAATATTGACTGATACGAAGGGCTGATACGTTTTTCAGTCATATTGCTCAACCTTACAAACAACCAAAGCCTGATAAATATGACTGGATGAAATGGTGTTAGATTCTGGAGTCCTACCCTCAGCAGAACCAGTTTGTCGCCAGCGTGTTTTCATGCATGTTTGGCATTGTTCGGGTTTGTGGGCGTTTACTTGTTAGGCATTGGGAAGTTCAGGTGCTGTTCGTCTTTTTTCCACTGGACGTTGGCACGCAGCCGAGGATCTTTATAGAAGTGACAGTCCAGGTAAGCAGTTTGTCCCCGGTGGACGTGAACGTCCCGCGGACCTTTAAGAATCACAGTTCGATCTGGAACAGAGAGGAACCAGAGGCCGCCACATTTTATTTTGGACATCTATCAAATCACCTTTAATCATGAGGGAAATCGTTTTATTTTCACAAGAGCATAAAAGTAAATAAATATGACATGAACAGCAATTTAAAGGAGAAGAAAGCTGAAAAGTCCCTCACTGAAGACTTCCAGGTTAGCAGTGATGTAGATGTCGGTGTTGTCAACAGAGCAGGTGTAGGCGCCGCTGTCCTCATGGGTGACGTTGATCAGTTCAACCGTCCCATTGGTGAATAAGGAAACGCGATTATCCAACAACAGAGGAACGGCGTCCTCACGCAGCCTAAACACAGAGAATCAGTCTGTTCGTTATGATAAAGGATGCTGCTTTAGCATTAGCCTGACTAAAGTTATAACTAACTGTAGCACTTTAGCATTAGCCTGACTAAAGTTATAACTAACTGTAG
>CAEFZY010050383.1:0-13231 GCA_903066815.1 Brachyrhaphis roseni
TATATATATATATATATATAATACATTGGAAGTCAAATATTGTCAGCATATTTGATCTGGTCCAAATTCAGCTTTAGAAATGCAAATGTTTTGCAACATGTATACATCATTTGGCTTTTCACATGAAGGGTAAACCACAAAAAGCCACTACTTCAGAAACTGGTTGTTTCCAGTGTCCAATCCGATTAATTGAAAGCTAAGGGGAAGGAATGATGTCTTAGACACTAAAAGAACCTTTACATTGAATCCTGAATCATCCAGACGTTTTACCCAAAATGAAGGGGGAAAAAATCCCATACGCTTCGACTTGATAGGATGCAAATTTGTGCATTTGCCCGAGGCTTTAGGGAGAAAGTAATTAAGTAAAGGTCCCTTTGTCTTCGGAAGGCTTTTTTTATTCATTTCATCGTTGGATAAGAGGACTATCTGTCAAGAGGAAAGCTTTCATGTACCATTGAGTGTGTTGATTTTTTCTAATCTATTGTTCTTCCAGACATTTTCCTCAAAAGTTTTCCGGTGCAACCAGGGGATCTGAAGGACAAACTGTTCATTATTAATGAGGAAGATGGAGGTCTGTCTGATGAGCACATCACCTCTCTGAGAAGGTATGACTTTGTGCCAAAAAAAGTGCTAATTTGTATTCAAACCCTAGTTTTTCGCATAATAAGCAAAAGTTGAGAGTCAAATGACATTATGTGCCCTAATCTGAGTGTGTTTGATACTTGCTTGAGTGGGTGTAAACAAAACTAGCAGCTCAACAAACACCCAAGAAGGTATGAGGGTGTGAGATATCCAGGATGATGTGAAACAGGAAGAACCAGAACCAGATGGTGAACAGGAGACACAGTTTACGCAGCAGCCTTCACAATCTCCTAATACTAAAAATAAGCTTTTATCAGAGTGGCCTACTACTAAAAGTTTTATTTCTGGTTATTTGCGGAGATGGAAACTATTGACTTGCCCCCAGGAGTAAGGCACTGAAAGGAGGTAGAACACTTCCTGGCTCTTACCTGCAGTTTACTCCGTAGCTTGGGAAGTTTTCCTCCTGGAAGGCAAAAGTGATCTAAGGTACTCTCCTATGGTGGATTTATTTATTCTATGAAAACGTAATATATATTTTAATGCGCTTTGGCATAGGCCCGAGGAAAAAAACACTCCCAACAGGTGCTGCAATATTAATGGACACTGCTGTTCTCCAGCAGCACGGCGGAAGACTTTTCTCGTTGAGAAGAGAATCCCTTTAGTTTTGGGGTCAGAACGTTCAGAAACGACAGGAGAAGGAACTCCAAATGAGAGTTCAGATTCAGTGCCAGAGAGTAGATGGCTGCTCCAATCAGCGTCTTGCTGCCTTATAGAAGCTGACAAAAACCATCAACCCAACTTGGTTCTGAATAATTTCTCAAGGCCATTGTAATACAATCCAATAGCTTCCATTCAGAAGCAAAAAAGGGGTCATGTGGCTGTATAGAGGAACAAAATTTAAAAAGGAAAATATGGAATTTCCGTTTAGTCTCTTTTCTTTTAGTAAATATATTTTCCTAAACAAGTGTTTATCCCAACTATTTACTGATAATCTAAGACAGAATTAAAATTGTAGCAGTTTCCCAAATTGTTAAAGGCTCTGGTTATTTCTAACATTTACCTGGATGAAAATATGCTTTAAATGTGATGCATCTTTGTGTTTTGTTGGTTTCATATCCAAACTGAAAAGTGCTTTTATTTTTAAGGTACGTCCCCACCTTGGAGGATGTGGAAATGTATAAATCCCACAAGGGTCCAGTTTCAGAGCTGCATATTGTGGACCAGTACATGATGGAGGTACAGTTTACTGTTTTACAGATGTGGGGACTAAAAGGAAGTAAACATGTTTTGACTCATGTATTTCTCAGTAAATATCTTAGGCCACAAATCAAGTTTTGTGCAGTAAACTGGAGTGACAAATTGAAGAAATATTAAACACATGACGAAAACAAGAACTGAAAGGGAATGAAAATCACAGAGCTCTGTCGACATTTGGAAAGCAATTCTGCCTTCTGTCAATGCAATTGAATTAATTAGCTGATCCAGTTCTAATTGACAGTCCATAGCAAGCCTTCTCGTCAGCAAAGAATCACAAAACAAACGTGCATGGTTAGGAAAGAACTCTATTAAGATCTTCACAACCTTATCGTTTAAAATACACTGGCTAAAACATTAATTACAAATGTATTTCTAAACTTCTGACTGTTCCAGAGAGCCTTTTTTGGCCACAATATGGAAGTAGAAACAATATAATTTCATCACAAACCAGGTCACAACAAGGTGCTCATCACAACATTTCAATTCCCTTTATTCCACTAGATGAATTAATGGACATATGTTAGCATGTCTTTGTTTTGCTTTATCTGAGGGTATGCTGACATTGCATGTGGTTTTCATGTCAGCAGCCCAATTCTGTCAAATTTGCATATTGAGGAAAAATGTTAATGTGGTCATTACCAGTTACCCCATTTATTTCAACTCATATTGAATAAAGATGCTCACTTGTCACAGAAACTAGAAAAAGTTAATTCCCAAAACTTTCTTATTGTAACACGGCAGATCTAACCAGGACGCCACTTTTCTGCCTTACTTGGTATTATGATTACTATAATTAAGGCAGCAAGAGTTTTCTGTGGCTTTTTGAATCTATTCACCTGCCTCCTCATTCACACAGTGGGTGTTATGACAAGCTCCATTTGGTAATCACCTTCCAGGAAAGCAGATCATCTGGACTGCATGTGGAAGATCAGTGGAGAGATAGCAGATGATAAAGCTGCCAAGAAATATCCGACACCTGACATAAGGGCTGTCAAATGCAGGAAACGGGTTTAGTCCTTATGGAGATCTGTTGTAGATTGGAGTGGGATCCCAATTGGGTACATACAGTTTAGTTCTCATGATTTATTAACTGCTTTTATTTGTTTATTTGTCATTTTATTATGAAACAACTACAAACTTCAGTATATTCTACTGGGATTTATATGACAACATATTGCATAATACATTCTTGCTTCACCAATGAACCCTGTTTTCTAATAAAGTGACTTCTGAAGGCACCGGATTGAAATTAGGGGTATCATAGTGAAGGGGATGCAAACACCAAACGTTTATTTTCTACAACTAAGCTTTACTTTGTTTTGGTGTATCACATAAAATCACAACTAAAACACATTATCAGTCAGTCTTCTAAATCGCATTGAGTAGAACAGATTCATGTCATCCTGTGAACAGCTACAAAATTTCACATTAAATTAACTTAAGTAAATCACATTTAAATTGCTGTTGACATTTATAATGTGACAAACTAATGACAAATTGAGTTGTTTCTAAATGTATGGGTTTGTTTTATAAAGTGCAAATGTTATTAAATATACTAAAATTAAAAGTGGAGTTTGTTTCAAACATGGAGATCTTTTCTCTTTGTTAACTAAGTTGCATGTAGAACTTCAAAAGAAAAAGCCACCCTTTGGTCTGTGCGACATATTTGTATGTAAAGAACAAAAATGTCACAGTTACAGGCCTAACGTTAAATCGTTACAAAATATTCAATGTTAGGGTACGTCCCCACTTAAACTCCACTTTGCACACATTGCAAAGGACTGGTTGTCTTCATAAAAAATTTAATGTTAGGAATTTCAATGAAGAAAATCTTTGTGATTTATATTGTACTGGATCATAAAATCTGGCAGCTGGAATGTTTCCACAGTCTGATTGAAAGAGTATATTTGCTTTCACTGTCTGCTAAACAAAGACATATTATTTTGGGGGGGCTTTTACCACAGAGTATGAAAAATAATACATGAAAACTTTTTCCTCTTTTTTAGCTCAAATGCATCCTCATCCAGCAGAGAAATAACCTGCAGAGTTTTAGCCCTAATGGAAATTGTCCTGTTATCTGTCTCACAATTCCACCTAAATATTTCTGCATCACAATTTCAGGTATATAATTGGAATTGTTTCATTCCATAACTGCCCTATGTCACACCGTATGTGTGGCGCACTGAAATTAAAATGCATGTAAATTAAGTGTATAGTAATTGTTAACAACTTTGTGCTGCTATAATTGAATCTGACAAAACAAGACCTCAGAAAAAGTTAAACACCTGAAGGTGTGATTTCCCTACAGAATGTTTCTCATGTGTGAACATGTTTCCATTCTGCAGATGTTTAATACATAGCAGCTATCTTTACAGTAATGGTGAAAAGTAATTACGCCTTATTTGAATTAAAATGTTTAACATATCATAAAGCGATAAAAATCTGGTCCTAAGCAAAAAAAATATGTATATTTCTCTTTATTGAAATCCCACTTAGACTGAGCCATTGTCCAGTCAAAGTCCAAATGACCCAGTCGAAGTAGATTCTTCGTTTTCTACTATTCTGTTGTAGATTTGCGGCTGAATGAAGGATTATTGACCCAGTTTGAATTGCGGTTCTGCTGCTGGCTGAAAGATGTATAGGTTCACTGACTACAAAGGAAGCCCAAATCATCACTCCTGCACTACCGTGCTTGACAAAAATGGTGCTGTTTATTATGAGCCAACATCAATATGCAGCATGGACAAATCAGCAGTCCATCACAGGGCTACACAGAGATGGAGGTTAAATGTAAATAACGAAAAACACGCACTGAGGCATAAAACTCAATTATTATAAAAGGTTGTCATTTGTTTTCTCCAACTGCACATTGTTCAAATCAGGAATATTAAATGTTTTAGGAAGTATAGCATGAGCAGGATAATGCTGCTTCTGTATGAGGAGGAATTCACACTTCAATATAGCTGCAAAAAATAAAAAATAAAAATCCAGATGATTACTTGGTTGGGATTTCCAGCTCTAATCCTAATGTCTTTCTGTAAGTATCTGTCAGGCAAACTGCCCTTTGGCTTTGGGGAGATGATATGTGAGCATCAACCAGACGGTCTGACAATGTGGAGTGATTTATTAGAGGTTAGCTCAGACACAAAGGTCAAGCCGGCGGCCCAGCCAATCGTTTCAAAGTGTCAAACTTTCAGTTTGTCTGTTAAACCAGCCTGTCAACAGACCTGCTGCACAGCAGGAATGGGCTGAAAAAGCATGTGTAAATTGCTTCAGAAGCTGGTTTAGATCTTTTGGAATAATCACATGGAAATGGGTTGTCTGATGGTATGATAATTGGACTCTTCCCCATGCACTCATTAGCCTTACGTTTTTTCTCTGCTGCAGATGTGCAACATCTCCTACCTAAGTACGCAACTCGACCTGCTTTTGACGCTGAGAGAGCTCCCGATCAGCATGAAAGACCTGCAGCCTGTGAGTTCACTTCATCATCCAGAGTCAAATCTTTGACTACTGTAAATCCCATTTCCTCATTCCTTGACAGCTAATTCAGATAGTGTTTAAAATATCCTATTGCATGTCGTCAGGAGGCTGATTTCTACTACATAGACAAATAAATATTCTGGTATGCGTTGATTTGTGACATCAATTCTGCAGCAGATGTTGAAATGTATTATTTTGTGTGCTTGTTGAAGAACAAAAAACATAAAGCCAAGAGTATTTCAAAGACAAAAAAAATCTTCAGTCAATTTACATTTTCAATAATGTGTTGAAAGTAATCTAACACAAGATATTAGAATATTGTCAGAAAGTTAAATTATTTCAGTAATTCAATAAAAATATATAATAAATTACATAGACTCATTACATACAGCGTTATGGCTTTCAAGTGTTGTGAATTTTGATGATTGCATTTCCAGCTAATAAAAACCCAGCATTCAGCTTCTTAAAGAATGTGAACAAATGACATGTAGTTGGAAGATGATGGCGTGTTTTGTATACAGTAAGTTCTGCAGAGTTAAATCAACACTATGCCGAGTCTATTTGGTCATTATCAGAATTGGTGTTAATTGAACTCTTTTCAGAGTTATTTCAACAAGAAACTGAGTAGTTATAACACTTGAAAAAGTTATAACTACTCAAACTATTGTTGAAATAACTCTGAAAAGAGTTAAATTAACACCAACTCTGATAAGGACCAAATAGACTCGACATAGTGTTGATTTAACTCTGCAGAATTTACTGTGTAAGGATTTCTCAAACTTATTCACATTTTACTTGCGTTTCTTGTTTAATGGAAACATCTCAATTGCAAAACTGTATTTTTTCGACATTAGCAGAACATTTCTAAAGTTTAACGCATTTGCAATGGAAACCCTTCTACTGTTGCTTTAAGCTCATCTGAATTGTTTGGTCTGGTGTCTCTCCTCTTCCTTTTGATGACATCGTTAAGGTTCAGGTCTGGCCAGTTAGCCAGCCAATCAAACACAGTGATACTAATGTTATTAAAGCAGGGTGGCAGGTGCCAAGTCCAGTTGGAAAATGAAAACAGCATCTTTATTGGCTCCTTAAATCATCAGTGACTGTGGAAAATTCACACTGAACCTCAAACAGCTTTGATTGTGAGCCTCTTCCTGACTGTGGGATTTTGATTTCCTTATTACACCAATTCATCTTTAATATTTTGACTGGAAATGCTCAGATGTCAGAATGTTAGATACATATTACAAAGAGTTTTAGTAACTTATCTGGGTTATTGTCACAGTATAGTGAACAGATAAATACCATGTCTTTCTTGTTTATTGATTGTTGAGAAGAACACAGTCAAACATGTTTTGTTTAAATTGCACACCTTAATGTCATTGTTGTTATATTGACAAGCTATGTCAAATATTAGTATACATAAGTCAGTTTCATCATCTATCAAAAGCCAGTCTGAATTATTTCCTTCTAATTAAATGATTTCTCACAAATAAAAAAAAGCAAACTGCTCTATAGTTCTCATTATCAAGATTTAATTCAGCCTCAATCAATGATAATTATGCTTCAATTAAAATGAAAAAAACAACAACAACAACCAGACCTTCTAATCAAGATAATCAAGACTTAAGTGTATTTTTAATCAAATTAATGTTGATTTAATAATAGTTTATTTCAGTAAGAAATAAATAAAGCTAAAACTAATGCTTTCAGTCTTTCATCCAAAAGGGAAAGAAGTGAATGTTTAAAATACATAAAAACGGATTAAAAATCTAACTTTTATCAACTTTTGCTGATTTGATTCCCCCTGCACAGTTTACTTCATATCTTCCTATTATTTTTACAGACCTTTGTTTTATTAAGCTACCAGTAGCCATTATTGAAACAAAGTCTATAACAAGAAAGAAACATCTGAAATGATGCATTCAGAATAAGTTAGCTGGGGAGGTATTAACATTTGAGAATAGATTTGGAAACCTTACCCATTCATAAAAACATTTATGAGCTAGATTCTTCTTTCTGTTTGGTCCTTTCCTGCAGCATCAATTTCTAAGGACACCTGACCCCTTAGAAATGTTTGGGAGATGACTAAAAATGAGGAGCTACTGGTGAAACGGGACTCGGCTTTAAGGGTAAAACAAGCAGGAAATGCTTTAGATTCTGATCTGCACAGCAGCTGTAGGTGAAAATTAAAACGTCTTTCTCCTCAGCAAATACACACACCCACACAAAGCTCATTTATTCCCTAATGCAAACCTTAATTATGACTTTATAAATGGATGCAAGTAAAAAAAAAAAAAGAAAGAACATCTGTGGAGAAATTGAAATTATTACATGAAAGCTTTTCTTCTAACTTTGACTTTTATGTTTGAAGGGGTCATTTAAGTATATGTTTTTGTTCTGTTCGCTGGTTAATAGTCTTGAAAATAAAAAGGTATGAGGGGCACTTTCAGACACTTCTGTGATCAAAAAGAAAAGACAGATCTTAATCAAATCAGGTTCAATTGTTCTGCTGTTGGCGCAAAAGTGCTTTAAACTCAATGAAAACCCACTCTGGAGTTTTAACTGTGGGAAACGTGGAAACTTTCACTTTTGTCTGCAAACTTCTGCTCCCTAGTCAAGTAAAGACTTAAATTAATCCAGGTAGAGTGAAATAAAAAGTTACAACTGAAACATATTTCTTTATATTCTTTAAAAGAAAATCTTTTAGCCCTGTTTAATAGGAGGATACAAACATTCCAAGTTTATCATTAGTCAAAGTAATCTTTAACATTCTCATAGTGGGTTGTTGTTATTGGCATTGGGGTCCGCAGGCTGTGAAGATATTGCAGTCACACAAAAATACCTCCCAGCTCCTGCGTTTTTATTTTTTATTTGATACTCAAAAGCTTTTGTTTCTTTCTGCTCTGCTGATTCAGTCCTAATCTCCTGTCTGCTAACCGCCTGAAAATGAAGAGAAACAGCAGATAAGAGTGATGGCACTGTGATCCATTCACTGCAATACTAATTATTCTTTGTCTTACACACAGAGACAAACATATTGTGTGCCGGGAAGATGACTCGAGAAGAAAGATTAGCAATTTCATTAAGTTTCAATTTACTCCTGGCTCCTTGCTCCTGTTGTTGTTTTCTCTCTCCTCCCTCAGATTTATTTGAGAAAGGTCACTCAATCTTAAGTATGGGATTTGCATGCATGTGCTTTGGGGAAAAATAACCCTGATCCTTAATCTTCGATATTTTCCTCTATGTTGTGCTTAAGGTTTAGTATCTTATTAGCTGCAAAATATTCTAAATTCCTGAATCCTCATAGACTGACGTCCATAAGCCTGAACACTAAGATGATTTACATTCCACCTGTCAGAGAGAGAACAGAGTCGCCAACCAGGGGAATGCTTCTCACCTGGGATGTTTCCTTTTCTTGTTTCCAGGATGACAGGTTTTACTCTGCGTTGTGGACCCAACTCCCTCTTTAAACCATTTGATGTGCCCAGTTTGATGCCAAATGTATTAGAAAATGTCAAAGACACACAGCTTAAGCTGATGATGCAGCAGACAGTAAGGTGTCACCTGAAGCTGTGATGCACGGCATGGCAAAACCTAGTGCAACATTTTCAGGAAGTGAATGGAGAAATGTATTCAGAGCCACATTTCTCCATTCATCTATATTTGTTTTTATGTGGTAGTAAAATCACAAAGATTCTAAGTAAGCAGTTCATTTACCATAAGTATGAATATTTATGTGAATTTAAAGCAACATGGAACAGTACTGATGGTGTTTTTTACCCATTGAAAGAAAAAAGCTATATAAAAAAGGTGATCATCTCGCTCTCTCTCTCAAAAAATATAAAAATGTTACATCAGTTGCCATGTTAAAAAATGAAGAATGTTTTTTCTTTACATTTTATTAAAAATGACTCCTCAAAAATTACTTAATTCCCTCCCTAATAATCAATGGAAATATTATTTTTGACATTACAACAGTCAGACTCTTTGTATTACTACCGACTAGCGTTTTTTAAAATGTTTCCACTAATATTTTGATGAGTTATAGTTGGTGATGAGGTCCATGTCTCTGGGATTGGAAGGCCTCTTTCCCATTACCCTAAGTTTTAACTCCCAACACTGATTCTCTATCAAGATTTTTAATTCAAAGAGTACTTTAAATCAAAATCAAATGAAAATAAAAAATAATAATTTAAATTTAACTTCAATTGTGATATTACATTTGAATAAAATTATTATAAATTAACTTTTTGTAATCAGTGTTTTGCCTCCTCTATATAGGAATTAGAAGGAATGCTAGGAATACTTGCCTTTAAAGGAATAACTGCATGATTAAGCTTCTACAAAATGGAGAAAAAACAAAAACAAAAAAAAACATGTTCCACTATTTTCTGTATTTGATACACTTTGACCTCCATACACCTTTGGAAAGTTCAGTAAAGACAGCATTAGTGATTTTGTGCTGATCTGATTGTTGCTGAAGCACAGTGGTTTTCCACAGATGGTCGTGTTCGGAGCCAATTTATATGTTGTAGCTGGATATCTGCTTTCTCCTCAGTTTAATTGAGACTGTCCCAATTGTGGGCGCAGGGAGGTTACTCTTAAAATAGAAACATATGGCACGATTGTTGCTGGCTGGCATGGGCCTTAGTTGGAAAAAAAAAAAAAAGTTTTTCGAGTGGCATAATTTCCACAACACCAACTCCCCTTTTCCTCTAATACACCGTTGGCAAAACCTAAAATCCCACTTTGATTTCTCTCCAGCATGATTTCTATCCATATTCAACAGGATCTGTTCAGAGATGGTTAAACATGGAAATTGTGTGATATTCTAGGGGGATATTTGTACTTGACACAAATGCATACCAAATAATAATCTTACCCAACAACAGGGAGCTGATTATTCATTTTATGAGGTCAGTTGAGGTGCCGGGATAAGGCTGTTTATGCTTGTAGTGTAATGATTTTTGTTAACTGTGTTTGCATTGACTACATAACTGCACAATTTGATATTTTGAAAATGCATTTGTTTAATGGAAACACGACATTTCAAAAAAACTTGTTTTTGGATAAAACGTGTTGGTGCTAAGACAACGTGGTTTTATAACAGAATTTCTAACAGAAACACAACTACTGTAGTGTAGTTGCCTGATGCTGCTCTTTTGTCTCAAAGCTGTTCTGTGACTAAATGAACGAGTGAACATGAGTGAGAGGAGCTTGAATTACAGACAAATGACTTTAGTCTGTGTTCCTTGTGTTTGTCTTGCAGCTGATTAACCAGAAGATCAGAATGTGCAACCAGCTGTACAACTCCAGGTCATTTGTTTCCGTGCTGGAGTACCTCCTCGCTATAGGCAATTACTTGAATGAGAACGCCGGAAAGGAAAAGGCCAAGGGATTCCGCCTCTCGTCCTTAACCAAAGTACGATTCCAACACTCTCGTCTGACCTTTGATTGAGGTTCGCCTCTGCCTAATAACTCTGCTCATTGACATACACAGCCTGGTCCCTGAGCATCTTGCCATTTTCTCTTGGCCAGGTAGGTTCAATCAGGGCTGTGACTGTGTCGCTGCCTGGTTTCACTAGAGAAATCAAACTTGGCACAAAATGAGAACATGAGTGGCTTGGTGCATAAGATCATAGAGCCGAGCCAGTGGATCTTTACATCAAGTAAAAGTGAATTTACTTGGTCTGGTTAGGGGTAAAAATGTTATGGTTATTACATCATGGTTTCACATTTGCGCCAAGAAACCTTTGCGTGGTATTTTTAGTTCCTGGAGTTATCAAAGTATGTGGATAAATGTTTCTGAAACTTAAAAAAATATATTACAAAAAGAAAAGAAGTCTGATCTTTAACCACTATACCAATTTTAAGAGACACCTAGAGCTCCACTACTGTTGCTCTGAAAACCTTTTTATATTGTTTTCAAAACATCTTGAGTTTTAAACAATTTGAAAGTTTATTAATATGAAAATTAAAAGGTCAAAAGAGATTAAATGTTTAGATCTTTAAGAAAAAGGCCAAAAGCACCCAAAATATGTTAAGAGCAAATCTCAGTGCAAATCACTTTTTTCTTTTTAGTTTGTCACATCAAGGAATGGTCGATTGCCTGAGAAACAATCAGCTTCTCATCTACCTTGGCGTTAGCTCAAAATTCTGAAAACACACATCAAATTATATATTTTTTTATAGATTTTATTTTGCCATGAGTGGCCTTTATTGACAGGAAGTAAGCAGAGAGGGAAGCAGGAAGACATGCCGCAAACCCAGGAAGGCTGCGTTAAGAACTGCAGCCTCTGTATATGGCACACATCAAACAATTCAGCGCAAAAGAAATGATTGATTTTGCAATAAAAGTTCTTGGTAGCTAAATGATTTTGCAACATTCCTTGCTGTGGCTCTATGAAAAGGAAACTTCATAATCCTGACTTTGATCAGTTAAAATGTTACTTAATGTTTAGTCAGTTTGTAGAGAATCAAGTGCATCAATACAAAGAGATTCTTGAAGTGGGTTTGTTTTATGACCTTTCTTCTCTCTGCACTACACTTAATATAATTAAACAAGCCAGGCTTTGCCCTCAACAAACAGTGCTCTGAAAAAGTATTTGCCCTCAATATACTTTAATTTTCTAAGAGAAAAAAGCTATCCAGACCTACCTGGTCATGTGTATGAATACTACAATACCACCCCAGTGCTAAATTTAGCTTATTTATTCATTAAGATAAATAGGGTATAAAATGGGGAAATGTACCTTAATTAACAAGCTCAGCTTGTTAATTAATTAAATCTTGTTTTAATTTAATAAATTAAATTAAAACAAGATTTGTTTTAATTTAAATTAAATTAAAACAAGATGGGAAAATGACAATCATTGTTAGTTATGCTTAATGACATTTTTCAGTGCTAATTAGTTTTAGGGTTAAATACTTTTTCACAGAGGACTTGGTTGCTTTGGGTAGACCTTTTACTTTGACAGCTGAAATTACTACTTAAAAACTACATTTTATATTCAATCAGGTCAAATTCTTCTTCAGCACACTGTGAACATGTAAAAACAACTGAATGTGACAAGCACAATTTTATCATTGTGTGTTTTTGAATTGTGTCTTTTCAGCTGAATATGTATTTCAAGACATATTATGATCTGGTTTTGGTGGCTAAGAAGTTTTATTACTGTAGAATTAGAGCCAAGCATCAACTAATATGCTTTCAGCTCTTAAGTAGAAAGCAGCTTGAAGTCTTCTCTTGCTGTTTGAAGATGTTATACTTTTTAACCGAAAGGATACATTTAAGGTTGATTTAGTTAGTTTATGGAATTTTTTTTCTCTATAATAAAGTGATGCTGGTGTTCTTTTTATTTAATTCCTCTACATTTAACTTGGTCTACTCTTTGGAGTCTGAGTCTCTGCTGGGGGAGTTTGAGGACCAGGGTTCTGGGCACAGAAGTAAAGCGTCCTCGGCTCCGTTTAATAAAGCAGAGACCTTGTGTTCCCTCAGTGGTGTTTCCAGGTCTAATTGAGAAGAGTAAACTGTTGCTGCTAAAGACAGACTCTCTTCAAATTAATGACCAGCCGCTTTCAAGAAAATGCATCGAGGTTATCTCAGATCTTTTTTTTTTTTTTTTTCTTGTGAGCATCAATACTTGGTGCAGGTCTTGCATATGTAGCCCTTAGAGGCCTAAGCTGGTAAACAACATAACCTAGAAAGAAAAAAGGACGAAGTTTGTTAAAGGATAAGGGAGCTACCTTAGGAATTTCAATTAAGTGCCAAACCAACATGGCTGAATTTGTATCATCATTATTATTTTATCAAACTTACTGCCATTAATTACAAAAAAATGTGTAGAATTTCACAATCATCTTTTTGTTAATTTATTACATGCCTAAACCTTGTTTATATATATATATA
>CAEFZY010050402.1:0-13099 GCA_903066815.1 Brachyrhaphis roseni
CTCAGGTGTGTTGAAGTAGAAACGCATCTAAAAGTTGCAGGGCTGCGGCTCTCCAGGCCTGGAGTTCGCCACCCCTGACCTAGAAAATAACATCCCCATGGGAAAACATGGTGGTGGCAGCATTATGCTGTGGTAGCACTCTTCTTCAGCAGAAGCAACTGGGAGGAGTTACTAGACTAAGTTCTGGACCTTTTAGAAGCTCTAAGAGGATCAAAACTGAGACAGAGCAGGACACAACCCAACGCATGGGAATGTGTTGGAGTGGCCCAGTCAAAGCCCAAAGGTGAACAAAACAATATTGATACACAATAATAAAACCTTGTACCACTTTATCTTCTGTATTTAATTAATGTAATATAAAACTTAATATTTTAACTCTTTTGTTTTGGTGGAATGTGATGAAGGTTCATTGATCGTTTAAGCATTAGGTGGAGAAGTTTATTCTTCATCTCTGTTTGGTCTCCAGGCACAGCGAAGCGCTCGTCTCTCCAGGGGGAAGACAAGTCTTCTGCCGGGACCCTCACCCTTCAGAAAGGATCCAACTTTAACACAATGCCAGCCAGCATGACCAAGGTTCACCTCCAGAATGTGGCCGACTACTCCAGCCACACCCTCACTCTGCGCCGGGAGAAAGGTGCTGCAAAGGGGATCAGCACCGAGCTCCCCGGCGCCAAATCCATCTACATTTGTGATGGTGAGCTCTTCAAGCAGTTGGACGGGGAACTGCCCCGAGGGAATGGGGAGGGCAGCAGCTCGGACAGCACCGGCAAAGGCCCAGGGTACGTCATCCTACCGGCTAACAACACGGGTACCCTGAAGGCCGCCAAGGGGAAAGACGATCAGACCAGCAAGTACAACATCACCATGGAACAGCTCCCTCAGAGCAGGCTCATCCATCTGGCCAACTCTAGTGCTGGAGAGCCAGTTCCTGGCTTTGGGCTCAAGAGCCTTCCTACTGACCAGGTCAGTGTGTCGTGTACTGACAGAGACTCACCAGCTCACAACCTGCACAACATGCCCAGAGACTCGCAGACAACAAGCAGCTTGGCAGATGCTGGCGACTCTGGCAACTCCGGGGTGATGTCCAAGAGCGAAACCGTCTCCACACTGTCCATGAGCTCATTGGAGGTAAGACCACCGGACCTGGACGGATTCAGATAGACTCAGAGAACAAATTTATTTCCACTTCATGTAAGACTTAAGATGCCATTGATTCAACTTTTTTATATATTACACCATGTACAAAATAATGAGGATTTTTATCATTTTGTTATTAAGTACTAACTTAATTACCCGTAAGAACAATGCTAGCCCCATCAAAACAACAACCAGATATGCAATGTAGACAGATGTAAAACAATTCTCTAAGGGAGGTAGTAATGTATCATTTCCACATGCAGGTGTGTTGCTAAACCTATCACCTAGAAGTCCTTTCAGAACCAAGACTGTGGCACAAACAGGGAATATGATTTTAGTTTCAACCGTACAGACATGAAGTTTTATTTATTACTTTGGGAAACCCAGAATCCCTGACAGATCAAGCTCCTTCAGGGATTTTCAACAGTACATGCTTGAAATTGTTGTTTATTATGGACTGCTTTGTATCTGTTGTATAGATATGAGAGAACAGCTGCAGCAGTCTGTTCTTTACTTCTGGTCATTCAGACGTTGCTCCCTATTCTGTTAGTGTGAGGTTTTCTTCAGATGTGTCTGTAAAGTCACAGAACATTCAGAAGTTCTGTTCATCCAGAGTTAGATAGGCATCTACGGCACATCGGCTAGGTGGACCAACATTCCTGTTGGGTATAACTATTTCTGGTAAATAGATTCTGGTCTTTCTGGACCAGAATCTCCAGGAAGTAGATCAAACCTGTGGGTACTTGAGACCTGCTCTACGTACAAACGCTTTTAATGGTTCAAACACCAAAATACTCCTTGATATGTACTAATAAGCGCAATAGAAACTGTTTTAGCTAACATCTGCAGTCTTCCTTATGTCCACTCTTAGAGTTATAGCCCTTCAGGTGGGTGTGTGTTTTTATATTAAAAAAGGGGAAAACAAGCAAATTTTCTGCAAATAATTTATCATTTAAAAAAAAAATCCCAATCCCTATTAAATAGCTACCTCTCCCCCACAGATTGAAACATGGTGGTGGCAGTATCATGCTGGTTGGACTTAATTTAAAATAGATGGAGCTAAATATGAAGCAGCCCTGGAGCAATAATGACATCTGGTGGATGTTCTTCTACTTCTGATAGATAGAACTGGCTGATAGATAGAACTCCTTTGTAAGGACCAGAGGATTTATATATTCCTTTGAATCCAATTAGACATGTAAATGTGATGAAATATCACTTCTATAGAAAATGAGGAAGGCATATAATCAGCACATTATACTGAAATCTTGACTGAGCACACATGAATGTGGAAATGAGACATTGTTTTTTATATTTTTATTGTCAAACCTTTTGGATGACTATATGTAAAATCTTCAGATGGGATCAGTGGACCAAATGCTTGGAGTGTTCAGAATGATTCTGCTGGTCTGATGGGGTTAGCTCAATGAAATATGATACTATGCAAGATTAGGAATGTAAACATTGTAAATATCATCCTTTCATCACATTTTCTCATTTTTTGCCTCATAATCCAGAGGAATCAGCATTTAACTTTAACCAAGTTGTTGTTTCTCCTGCATTAGTCATGAATGATGCAGCATCTGTTATTAAACATAAACTAATCATTAATACAAGCAGCTGAAGGAACAATTAAGTTCTAGAATTGCTTTCTGGAATAATTTATTGTGCCTCGTAAGTGTTTAACCAACACAGCATTAGAGTGAGAAAGGATTCCCAGCTATGATCACCATATGAGGCAAACATTATTAAACTGAATAATCATTCCAATACTTAGAAGTACCATTAATTGCTGTCAAAACATTTCATGTTTTCATCACTTCGGTCATCTCCGAGCTGATGCATACCACAGCTGCTTGCTACCACTGATAATGAGAAGCTTCTCTGGGCCCGCGTTAGAGGAGCATCTGTAAAAAGATTAGTTCTCTGTGAGCTCGCGCTACAGACAGCAGTGTGTGGATGAGACGCCACGCCGATCAGCACAAAGTGGCTCAGACATCTGCCTGCTGGTGTCTTTTCACTCCAGGGCAAAACACACTTCCATAATGGCGTGTGAGGCAGCAGCTGCCAGAGGAAGCAGGCAACCTGAAGGTCAGGCCTTCCTTCAGCTCTCTGGGACAGCTGACCTAAAGGTCATTCGGTCACAAGCTGTTTGTTGAAAACTCGTGCCAGCGGGGTCTGAATAACCAACAGCAGAGCTCGCTTCGTCCCCCATGACTCACTCCTCCTAAGCCTAGGAAGACCTTTTCTAAAGCGGTTCATGTGGAGCTCCACTATTACACACTTGAGTATTTCTGCTCACAAGGCCTCCAATATCTAGAAGGAATTTTAATCTCTCTGTCTCATCTCCCCCCAGAGACGAAAATCACGCTATGCAGAGCTTGACTTTGAGGTAATTGTAGTTTCTTTGCTTCCTACAGAGATTCTGAAACTTACACCAAAAAGCCTGATGTCTGTTTTAAAGACCTCTACCTTTTTTAACTATATTTATTTTCCAGAACTGATAGTATTGTGCAGAGTAGGAACATTTAATGTGCAGAGAAAGCAGAAGTAGAACTGATGGTAGTCTGTTCTATTAAACTTGTACGTAACGTGCGATGTTCCTGTGTAGAAAATAATGCACACCCGGAAACGGCACCAGGACATGTTTCAGGACCTGAACAGGAAGATTCAAAGTGCAGACAAGGATAGAGAGTCTCCACCTGTTGATGCCAAAGCTGCCAAAAGATGGAGTGTGTCCTCTACCGGCAGCGACAAGACCAACATGAGTGTAAACAGTTTAATTTTATTCTGCCCTTTCCCCTCTTCTATACTGAATGTTTCCCTTTCCCTCTAACCATTAGCACAAATTAACACAGACATTAGCTCTCCTGTTTAACTGTCAATGCCTTTGTTCTAAACATGATGGTTTATCGTTCTGTGTTGTAAGAATCAGAATAAATGAACGGTGGCTTCAAGTTGTGGGTTAGCATATGTAGCACATTACAACCACAACCTGCAAGTGGAAATTTATTAAGATGTTATTTTTTTTATTATTGAACAACACAGAGTGCGTAACTTCACTTTACTGTCTTCAAGACCTTTCTGAGTTTTCTGCCATTTTAAGAACAGAGAAGAAAAAGAATGAACTGTATACGTGACCTCAGGCTCTTCCATTCAAGTCAACAAAGAGATTGGAATGTATACCTGAAAGAAAAAGAGTAGACCTGGAGGAGTCATAGAAAGCAAAGGGTCTAGCATATATGACTATTCCTATCATGATAAATTTTGCTGGATCATAAATTGTCTCAAAAATTATTGCAATAAATGATAATATTGTTATTTGACATAATTTTCAAGAAATAGATTGATAATGGCATAATAATGCAAGTTCGCTCTCTCAAAGATTAATGAGCTTTAATTTTGCACAGAACATTTCACACTCTAACAGGAATAATAAAACATAACCAGAATCAATAAATATAAATGTAGTATAAACAACACACAACCAAAGCTATAAATAAAATCAACTGATGTTTTTGTAAAAGAATTTCCTTTCAAAAGTATCAATCCTCAAAATGGAAATTATTGACCTTATTTTATCATGCTATTAATTAATTGTTCATTGCAACAGCCTTATATATGCCCAATTTATTTCAAATTTCATTGAATCTTTCTTTCTGGATTCTTAAAGGGCATGTTAGTTTTTTTCATTTTATATATTTACTGATAAAAAGATTCAGTTCTTTTTCATTCCAATTTTCTCAAACATTCACAGATTTGCTTTATTTTTAACTTTAGACTATCAACATAAAATTTAAAATAACTGCATCATTCTGCTAAAGAGTAGTTCTTAAGATCATACATGAATGAGGCATAACATTATGACTGACAGAAGAATGGACACTAGTTATCTCATAATAACAGCTTTGTGGAAAGTAGACCTTCAAATTCAAAAATTCTTTATTAATTCCAAAGGGAAAATAAAAATTGTTGTAACTCATTTTAATTCAAATTCTTCAAAGAGTTATTGAAGACAGTGATGGCTGTTGGCAGGAAATATCTCCTATAGCAGTCTACAGCCTCTGACTGAAGAGGTTCCATAGTCGTCCCCAGAACAGAACCAGTCTTTTTATCAGGCTGTTGAGCCTTTTTATGTCCCTGGTTCTGATGCTGCTGTGCCAATACATGACGGATGAAGAGATGATGCTCTCAACAACAGACTGATAGAAGATCTGTAGCATCTTGCTGCAAACCTTGAAGGATCTTAGCTTCCTCAAGAAGTCCAGTCTGCTCTGTCCTTCTTACAGAGGCTTTAGTGTTGCGTCTCCAGCCCAGTCTGTTGTCCAGATAACAGACTGGAGGTATTTATATTCCTCAACCACCTCCACTTGGAAGTAGGGTTTGGTCTATCCCTGTTCCTCCTGAAATGTGCAATCTTCTCCAATCATTAGTGCAGTAAAAACATCGTAAGGATGTGAGCAAGTTTGAAAGGGAGCAGATCATGACCACATTTCCTAACTTGCAGATGTTGTCTGGTGTGTTTTTTTCTGCAGTGTGCAATATCTACTAAAGAAAGTTCATGGAGCTTCATGAGGGCCCATTGAGGCACATGAGGAAGGAAGGCTGGCCCATGTATGCCCAGTTGAGGGAGTGTAGCTCAGAGTATTAAAGAAGATTCTGACAGAAAGGTGTCAGAATATCAGCACATTAAGACCTCAGGTCAACTCGACCTCTGTGGGATATTGTGGACAAACAAACCGATCCTCCTCCAGAACTTCAAGGATCAGCTGCTAGCATCAGCAGAGTTCACCACAGAGTTTCTCCAACACACTAGCAGAAAGGTCATAATGTTATGCTTGATATCTCTACAGTTTGTCTATATTTGCCTCAGCTGTCAACCCAAATTATTTGTAAAATTTTGGTGGTCTGTCACTTGGTACAACTTATGTGGCTATTAAAGATGAAATCAAAACAACATATTAAACATTCTTATATTTGTTGTGGAACTGACCTGTTAGAAGTGTGACCCCACTGCCGCCCTGAGCTTTTAGGGCTCTTCAGACCTGCAAGGAGCCCATGGTCATTATGCTTCATGACACCAGCAGCCAAACAACCAGCACTGCCTCTTTGCTTCTCCTGTTTCATTATCAACCAATTTATTACGTCACTTGTAGAATTTCATTGAATTGACTCTACAAGGAAAAAGGAGGTTTGGTGGGGGGGGGGACATTCATGCCACTTCATGCTTGCATTGAGCTCCTTTCCTGGAAAGCACATATGCTTTCCTTACTATTCATATTTTAATTGATTCACTGTAAAAAAAAAATTTTTTCTTTTGCAAAAATTTAGCTCTAATTTCCATAACCACCATTTTCATTAAGATAAGACATATTTATTATCCTGTTTGAAGGTGTTGCTAAGTGAGTTTATGGTGCTGTGAAAAGTATTCGCTTCTTAACAAGTTTCTTCTGTTTTTGCTTCCTTGCCACCATCAGTCAAAGACAACCTGAGTTCAAAATAAAATCCTGTTTTCAGATGATTCTTTCTTTTATTGGGGGAAAAAGCCAAAGTAAAATTTCATATAGAAACCAACCTTGGTATTTGTGGAAACAAATTAAGAACTAGTTGTTCCACCGTTTGGAACAGTGGTATTTGTGAAAACCACTGTTCCAAAGTGTTTACTCAAACCGCCCAAAAAAAAGGGGAAAAAAATCCACTTTGATTTTGTCTCTTCACAGAGCTGCCCTAAAAGTCTGGGAGAAAATAAAAAGGGCTTTAGGGAGTTGTGAGACTGGCCTTTGTGTTCTCTTTGATTAGCAGTATTTCATTCATCAATAAAGTAATAATATGTGTTGATTGTGACTAATTTGTAAAAGCAATAGCATGTATCAGCATGTATCAGCATGCTGGACGAGTCGCTGCTCTCTTAGCCGATCTCACTGAGGTTCTCTGGAATCCTGAATCGATACAAATGGCTTTCCAAATTAATGTTATTGAATTTGTTTTTCATCTGTTCTTGAATTTCTATAGTCCACATTATATTGCCCCAGGTAGGTGTAGATATTTATTTTCCTTTAACAAATAAAATAATTTTCAAATGTTTTTCTTCTTCTTTTCTGAAAGGTTACCTTTGTCTGATGGTAAAATTTGTGAGATAATCTGAAACATTTAGTTACAAAAAGCAAAAACTGAAGAAATCCATTCAGTCTTCTTGCACTTTACATAAGAATTAAAGCAGAAACCTTAAGTTGATGTAGTTTATATTGAGTTTATATTAAGAAGTAACTTTCAGGCCACCGTCAGTGTACAGGAGCCGACAACCTGCCTGTTTTCTTCTTTCTCACCTGAACCAAATGAATGATTGATCTACAGCACCTTATGACATGCTGAGAACCAGATTCAGTCATTGCTTTATCTATGCTACAAAAGAGACACATCTGAGACATGCAGGACGCCAGCTCTGGGACGCTGGAGTTGGCCACTTCTGCTTTATTCAAATGTTTCTCAAATAGAAAAAGCTGAAATAAAAAAAGGTGAGTTCTCTCATTGTGTCCTTTTCTGCAGGACAAGCAGCAGACCCCCAGTAAGAGGGCATGGGAGGGCATCCGCAAACCCCACTCGCCCCCTTCCTGGGTGAGGAAGGAGCTGGAAGCGGTGGTGGCGTCGCCCCTGGAGCTGCAGACAGTGGAGTGGGAGAAGAGCAGTGCCACCATCCCTCTGGTGGGCCAGGAGATCATGGACCTGCAGACGGAAGTGTGACCTCTGACCAGGGCCTCACACCCCGCTGCTCCCTGCCATCTTCAGTGCTGTCACCACACACACTCACACACGCATGCACACTGCCATGGTCAATACAAAATGAAGTAGAATCCTCTGCAGGGACATAAATTGGAGAAGGGCTGAGGATCAGATTCACAGGGTTGGAAATTGGAGTTTGGAGCGAAGAGGAACATGACTCCTCTTTTTGTTTCATTTGATACTTTAATGTGGCCGAAAAGTGGACTGTCTGGACAACAATCAGCTGACTCGTAACAAGAGACCGAGTGCTTCTACGTGTGCATCATCCTGATGTTCTAAACAGCATAGTCATGCTCCCCCTGTATTCAACTGTTACCATGTAATAATCCTGATGTGTCTCTTGGCTAATATTGAGGCTGTCCTGATGGAGGCTGATGTTAAGCTCAGCTTCATTTGCGTCTCAATGACACTAAGCTGGGTTTAAGGACCTGGACCGGATCCAACCCGCTCCTCCGTACCGATCAGGGGACAGTGATTGGAGCATGCTGAGGTCAACAGGACTGTGACCCGACTGGGGACAAAAAGGACAAAAAGCAGGGAGAGTTCAGAGACTGTGGTGTGGGCGGGGCATGTGTGAGCTGCTGGCTCTGATTGGCCCATATCATCCAGTGGGAGCCCAGCTACTGGGGTTCATAAAGTAAAGACACCCTAAGAAGAACAAAGCTCAATATGTTGGCAGTCTGGAAAAGTGAACAGAAAGGACCCTGTGTGTGTGGGTGTGTGTGTGTGGGGGGGGTGCGCCCTGAGAAGCGCATCAGGAGTACCCGGCTCTACTTGTATCTGATTCATTGGTTGACGATGATGACATCCAATGAGGTCATCAGGCGGTGTGTGTGTGTGTGTGTGTGCAGGCTGCACAGAGGGAAAGCACAAGGCTCACCTGGAGTCCTGATGTATAGCATTGTAATTATTTCGACAGAGTTCTACAGAATGGATTTTAGCCTATAAATATCTTTCTTACTGTGCTTGAGGATAGTTGTTCTCATTATTATGAATATGAACGTGATTATTCTGATACTGATAAGCTCCCCTCCAGCTCCCCCCCCTATCACCCTCTCCCCTGACTCATCAGGGTACTGGACTACAAGTGTTCTGTATCGCTATGTAACTGTGTGTTTTGATATCATTCAGATCTGTGTTTGTCTGTCGCCCCCCACCCCACCCCACCTCCCATAACCCCATGAAGCCATCCTTACCTCCAACACAGATCCCCCCTCACCCCTGATCCCCCCCTTATTTTGCCAGTACTGCTTTTTTGTTGATGTACAGTTTTCAGAGCACAATATGAATGTGTCTTATTTCTAATAAAAGCATATCTATATAATGAATCTTTATGTCTGCTCCCTGATGGTAAAGGTGCCTTGCTAAAGTATTCAGACCTCTAAAACTTTTCAGTTTCCATGAGGTTTCAGATTCCATTTTCTTTTGTATTATAGTTTCTACCTCAATATTTTTTTATTTGGTCTCAAATGGTATTTTTATGCCTTTTATTTAGAAAAGATACACACAACACATGTGTTATCATTGTATTTTATAGATGCCAATAAACTTTCTCCATATTCTGCCCAAAGTTTGAACAAAATAATTCCAAGTAAAAACCACAAAAACATTTAAAGGTCAGTAATTATATAACAAATTTAAATAAAAAGTGTCTATCAGTATTGGTGATACTGGACAAATATTTCCTTGGTATCAGATCCACACCAAAGTATGAAATATCACAAACCTCAACTACTCGCCACAGGACTACTACAAACATAAAAAAATGTAAACATTTGAACTGATAGATGTAAACAAAGGAGTTCGCAAGTGTGAGAAAAATGGAATGTAGTAAATAAAAACCTTTTCTTGCTGGACTGTACTGTACGTTTATATTCATTCCCTCAGAGTGAATACTTTGTACCCCACCATTGTGGCAAATATAGCAGAAGCTGAGATTTGGTGAATATTAATATTCAAGTCATTCCACAGACTGTCTGCTGGGTTTAGGTTGAAATGAATCTCCGTCTAAACGAAAGATTGTACACGCTCAGGACAGTTCTTTTATTATTTTATAAATATTTAGAAATGAGTATGTTGCCTTCAGTAATCAAAACTAGAAAGAACGATGTGAATGTAACAAATTCAAAAAAAACGAGCGGACACGAGGGACACCCCATATTTAATAAACAAAAATCAGCTGTTCCTCTGGAATCTCTGTATTATTTCCGTCACTCTTGTATTTCTTTACAAATAAACACCCAACCAAATCTAAAACACATTCTCTGAAACACAAAAAGGAGACCTTTCGATAATAATAATAATTGTCCAACGAAATGTCCGCAGTTATGCGCTCAAAATATAAGGATCCGTGCACACACCAAAAAATGCTGTTGGGCCCAAACATTTCATCAGTCTTTGTCCAAAAATTTAAGAAAAATATGGAAACGTCTCACCGGGTCGACGTCTGTATACCCAGGCGATCTCCCTCATCTGGCCTGGAGCGTCCTTTGCCCAAGTCTTTCACACTTAACCCTTTTAAGCCATTTCCCCCTCAATTCTGATGAATAGTTTTTATCATCCTGCTCAGCATGATGCTGCCACCTCCATGTGTCACAGTGGAGGTGGCAGCAAACGTCAGATGCAGATGACAAAGTCCAGGCTGGTGTACTTCATGCCTTTATTCTGGATGGTTGTCTTCACACACACCAGACCATCCAGCTAACAGCAAGCAGTTACACCACCTGGCTATGTCAGTGACATAATGCTGAAGCCTGAGAATGATCTGCAGGTTAAACAGGAACTAAAAGCGTTTTGTTTTCTATGTAAGATGACAGCTGCAGCATTAAAAAACACGAGTGAAAGAGTGAAAATGATCCAGACAACACAATCTGCTTAAACAGATCATCCATCAGCTGTTCAAGGAAACAAAGTCTGGTTCACTTCCAGTGAACTGTAGTGCTCTATGTGTGAATCACACTTAGTGTTTCATATGAAGGCCGAAAGGGTGTTATTTTTCTCTCGTGCAGTGAGGGCACTCTCTTCTAAATATTTGTTGTCATGTGAAAAAGTACACAAGAGTGTCAATATTTTGACTGACACATTTTGTGCATCATCAGAATAAGAATAATAAGAATCCTTTGTTATTGTGCAAGAAAGCACAACAAAATAAAAACTGCAACTTTTGAAGGCAGTGCAAATAAATAAATGCATACTGTTGGTGTGAGATGAATTAACAGACAGGATCCAGAGAGTTTTCTTTTTCTTTTCTTTATATTTTTCTTCAAACAGCATACCTGGACAGGCATTCCCAACAACAGGAGGGGAGCATCCCCCTCTGATTCAAACCACCTGGCCTTTAAAACATTTTTAGGTAGAAGAAAAAAGAAAACATTGGTGCTAAACAATATTCCTAAACAAATATTTACAGAATTACAACTAACAATTTAACAAACCAAACTGGGCCCAAACAAAAAATAAAACAAAAGAAAAAACATCTTCCCTCCTTCTCAACAATGGACCTTCCCATTAAGGTAGATTGTAAACACCCGGTCCTTGTCAGTCCTTCTCATGGGCGCGCTTCCATGGCAACACATGACCTCAAAGAAAAGAGAGGATGATTAAAACACAAATATTAAATAAAGCAAGAGTATAGAAAACAAAAACAACTGTTAAGGAGGGGGTAAATCCCTCACACATACATTTCAAAAAACTATTGTAGAAACACAAATCATGATTTTAAGAAAAAATAGATAAATGCTGATCTTTCTTTTGCTTCCATATTTTACAGAATGTCTGATTTGAACATGAAGACCTTATTAAAAATATAAACAACAGCATGAAAGTGTTTAGTCACTGTTGCTGAAGTCAGGCAAGAGCAAATGTTAAAGGACCGCTGAGGATGGTGGCTGACTTACAGATCTGCACAACACCACTAAGTGTAGACATGGAGTGTGTACTGTATAAACCCAGATCTGTTCAACTGCATGGTTTTAGATGTGTGTGATTCTGCATATTTTGGTATCGATTTGATGCCAAGCAACTACAAGAACCGTACTGATGCCAATAGTTTTATTTAAGTTTGAGATATCATGAAATGAGTTTTAGAAAACCAAACGTCAGATGCACCTGCCAGGTACTCACACACTGTACCTGTCTAGAGGCATTCAGACACCATACTCTCAGCACAGGGTTTGAGGCAGAATGCAAACTAAATGTCTAATTCTGGAAGCAAAAGGTCAAACTTAAATAAAAAGTTTAAAACTTAAACTTTTTATGTAAGTTTGAAATATCATGAAACTCCTGACCTTTAGGAGTTTGGATGCATTATTTTCCTAAATAAACAAAATGCCAAAAAATGTCATTTGAGAGCAGAAGAAAACAAACCTGTTTTGAGGAAGTGTTGAGAAACTATAATACAAAAAATAAAATACAATTTTAAGTAGAAATCTGACTAGTATAAACATACTAGTATTGATCCCATACTGATAACAACTTATCAATATTATTGATATTCTGGATTGGGCTGTGCAAGTTTCTGTCAGTCAATCCTTTCCTCTGGTCTCTTATGTTCAACAGTGACCAACCGGTCAACCATCACCAGTTTGTCAGGCTGGATACTGGCTCAGTCAGTGAAATTCCTGAAGGCCTCACTTGTAGAAACTTGCTCACTTTTCTAAATGAGTTAGTTAATTATAGGAGGAAAGAAAGAAAGATTTGATTTTTAACACCACATTTATTTTTCAATAAAAATACATTTTAACATAGTTTACTTCAACATTCACACAAACATTGAATTGAAAACTAGCTTTCTATCAACCACAGAGTGCACGACATTATTAAAGCACCACAAAGATAAAAATTCAGTTAAGTTATTCATCATTGAAAAAACATAAATTCTGCTTTGACTCTATTTTTTACCATCATAAGAAACATTCTGTCGACTTTTCCCCCCAAAACTCCATTTAATTTATTTCTTGTGCAGAAGCCTGCAACTCCATTATTTTAATCTCCAGATCTCTAGTAGACTTGGTTAAACCAGATGGAACATTGACAGTGTACTGTTGACATAGTTATTTAATTTCAATTTTCCCACAATCCCACCACTGCCCTAAAGATGTAAAATCCTCTTTTCTCATTTTGTACATTCTCCAGAATGAAATAAATGTCTCCTTAAAATTGGTATCCAATAACAAAGCAGTGT
>CAEFZY010050407.1:0-13316 GCA_903066815.1 Brachyrhaphis roseni
TTAAAGGTAGCACTTAAAGCACGAGAGTTTATATAGAAAAATATTCAGATTTTATTTTGTGGTTTTAAAGGCTCTATGTTGAAGACAGTGAGAAATAAAGGCATAACTTTTTGTCAATTTCTATCTGTTCTCTCTTCTGTTCTTGGCTCCCACACAGAGCTGGGTCCACTTGCTCAGCCCCTCCCTCCTGTTTCAAACTCTTTTAATTATCTAAAAGTTAAAGAGTTAAATATGAATGACATGTTTGCTACCTTTAACAAAAAAGCTTAAGTCTATGAAAGCAGTGTAGCAGTTTTGCTAATAAGGCTAATATTAATTATTAATATTTTGCTAATAAGGCAGCTTGTCATCAAGTCAAAGTAATGAAATAATGAACTGCAGTCTGATTTTTATTGTTAATGTGTTTCTTCCCACTGAGCAGTGAAAATAAATAAAATGTTTACATGTCTTTTGCTGTAAGTATTTACTTACTTACTTATTTACTTATTCCAGACTTTTCCAAGATTGGGGGGTCCGAAATTTACGCCTATGCCTGAAATGTAACCTGGTTTAACTAACCGGCCCTCTTGTTTACCTGACATCGTTGTGGTTGTTTGTCTGGGCAGGAGGGGGGGGCACCAAGGAGCCGGCAATGACCCAGGGGGCACCAGAGACCGGCAGGGAGGTGGGACTCATGTACTCGTTCTCCTCACTGTCTGACGACGGCTTTTCTCCAGCTGAGGCCGCCGATGAAGCCAGAGACCTTCACAAATGGAAAACAAGGATTATCAATGCATTCAGCATTCTCACTACTGTGCCTCATAACTGCTTAAAAATAAAACAGAATGGCGTGGAGAAAAAAAACAGCATATAAAACAGGAAACGTCACCTCACCAGATTGGCAGGGTTTCAGATATTTAAAACAAAAAAACTCATCAATAATCATCTATCGATATGAAACAATTATATTGTGATACATTTTTTCAGGCACAAGTTTTACGGTTTTCTTTAAAAACTTCCCTTCCTCCATTGGGCTCCATATTAAATATATACAATTTAGCAGACAGGAATTCTCACAACTGTTTTGCAAGGAACAGCAGTTTTTCTAGTTTTTAATGAGACTTACAAATACATATTTTAAACTACGGTGATGAAACTGCAGTAGAGCTGAACTGCTGTTAAATAATTTCTGTTTCGCCCTTTCTACAGTTTTCCAAGAATGTTTTATTAAAGCCCAGCTCTAAATATGACTTCCAGGGGAGCCAAAGTGCAGAAAAAAACTCGTTCAAATCCTGGTTTTGTGTTTAAGTCAAGAACAGAGCTGCATACCTGGCGGCCAGGCAGTAGATGGCGTTGGTGGCTGCCTGGGGCCTGGTGCCCTCCCCGTTGGTGCCGCTGCTCTGGGGGAGGGAGGCCTTGGTAGCGGGCCGAGGAACCATGTAATTGGCCGCCCATGCGGGCTGGTCAGGGGTGGAGGGCAGCGGTCTCCTCTGTAGCCTGGGGTCCTGGACGGGGACCGAGGGTCGCTCTGGAGGGGGCGGAGGGGGAAGCTCCCTCACAGCAGGGGGGGGAGGTAGAGGCTTGTCTCTGTGAGTGACAACCTGGGATGTAAACACAAGACGCTGCTGGAGTTATAAACACGCAGGAGACATAGAGACGCAGGAATGTAAATGGGTTCAGTCTGTTTACAAATACAACAATATAAACAACATTTCTGTTATTTCACACCAAATAAGTTCATATTTAAAACATACAAACACCAGACTATCACTATATTCATGGTTCTGATCCTTACAAGAGCATCATATTGAAGAAAGGAATCACTAAAACTTTCATTTATTTATGGAATTTAATTCAGAAAGTGAAATAGTTTTATTGCAGAGGGATATATTTCAAATCTTACACTGCAAGAAGACTTACATCATTATGAATAGCAAATAAAAACCCAAAATTATGCTAGTCTACAAGTTTGGTTTTACAAACTCAAATATGAGGCTTTTAAAGAATATTATGAATTAAATTTAAAACCTTTATCACGACAGAAATGTACAAAAGAAAATTGCATATTTTATACTGTAATAGTGCCAAGAGTTTTTGCACAAAATGCATGTAACATCATATGAATCGCCAACAGACGTGAGAGCCAGAGGCGAAGATGAACGTTGTGCCATAAATTTACACTTTTTCATGAAAGTGTAAATTTTGTGTAAAAGTGTAGAGACGCAAAAAAAGCTAGCAAGGTAGCTAGCAACGGTATCTTAGCAGCTAAGTAGCTTCAACCGGCTCAAGTCACAGAACAGAATGAGCACGTCTACATGAGACTCAAACGCTTGCTTGAAAATATTTAAATGTTTGTGATTACTTTTTTAAATTACTATGATTAACTTATTTAAGATCAGCTTGCATTTCTTTTATAAATTTAAGACATGTATGTACAATGTTCATGCATTGTAGATACATGAACATTTTTTTAAGGACGTGTAGAATGGATACGAGTAAAAAGGGATTTTCTGTAATGAAATATTACAATTAATGCTGCTGTCCAGCAGAGTTACTCACCTAAGACATTGTTGCTAAATGTCTCTGTTCACAGACAGATGTATACAAAAAGACTAATAGAAAGTTGAGAGGAAGGAAAGATGAGCTAGAGCGGTTTCAATCCTTTGAAGCCACTTCCGAACGAAATATTAACATCTGAAATATCTCACTGGTGTTGTCTTTTGTAAAAAAAATTTTTTTTAAAAAATCACCATTTAGTAGATATAGTCTGTGATTAGTTATTGAATTGATTTAGGGCATTTTCCCAGTAAATGTAGTAGGGACGCTTCACTTCTTCACTCTTTGGTCAAAGACGTGCAACATAGTTTTTTCTCAGAATCTTTAAAGGGAAAAATAAAAACAACTCTCCTTTCGTGTTGAGAATTTTGCATGTTTTTTGGGGAGATTTCTTTGGAATGTGTAGTCAAATCCTGTGGATAAGTTTCATGAAAAAAAACAGTCCCTCTTGTGTTTCTTACTTCCTGGTAGAGCTGCAGCCACAGGGCAGCAGCACAAAGGCCAGCTTCATCAAACATTTGCTCATTTTACTTTGCGCTGTGTTTACACAGCTCTACCTGAGCTGTCAGTAGGAACCATCCACAGGCCGACCAGTCAACCGGGGGTCTGCATGGAAACGCACCTTGGCTGTGGCGCCCTGACTCAGCGTGGACCTCTGCTGCAGCAAGTCCAGCCGTGGAGGCACCGGAGGAAGCTGAGACACCGGAGATGCCGGACGTTCCACCTTTAAAGACACAGAAACGGTTTTAGAGATCCACCATGACAGCAGCGAGAACCAGAGCTGCAGGCCATACCTTATTACTGCAGGCCAGCCTGCTCATGACCAGATGCTGGTCCTCCAGACGGTCGTCCTCTTCCTCATCGTTTGCTGCTGCTTCGGCTCGGCTGGAGCCCTGGAAGCCGGCGAAGGAAGCCCCGCTGGCCTTGGGGTGGAAGGGGTCCACCACGATGGGCTCCGTGCCTTTGATCTCACAGCGGCAGAATGGGCAGCCTTGACCCTCTGACTCCTGCAAAGGTTCACAATATAACCCAAACACACAATAAACTCCTAATGCTCTAAATAAGATGGATTACTTTGATTCTTCACAAAAGAATCTAGAAGATAATGAAAAAAATCTCCCTTTTTTTCATTAAAATATTCCTAGAGGGCTAAAAAATACAGAGGAACGTTCAGAAAACAACAAGTTAATTTGTATGGTATGTAAATATAGCACATTATTTATTCCAAAAGGGAAAAGCAAAAACAGTAGGTGCAGTTTGTCATTCAGGTTAAACCTTCAGTCAGTTTTAGGCTGAAGTGGTGCATCTATGTTCAATATGTAAAAAACTTTGTCCTTTCTGCTTGACCTATTAATACAGTGTAGGGCTGATCTACTTATTTTTGGATTAACTGATTAATAACTGGGTAGCAAAAGGTGCTTAAGTTTAGAGAATTAACCAGATGAAGGTAAGCACCAACTGGTCCTGTGAGAACTGTAATTTGTCAAATTTATTTATTTATTTTTTTTTCAAAAACAGAAAATATTTACCTTCTTCAGCATTTACTGTTACAAAATGTAGGGAAAAACATTTATTTTACCATTGTGGATATCTGATCATTTGCAGGAAACACAACCCGCTACCTCAATCTAATAAAACATGAAATGATCTTTACTGCTTTACGGTAGTCAACTGGAAGGAAAAACAACCTGAATCCGACACAACTGGACATTGATTCCTACCAGAAAGAAAACTAACAATCAGATTACAAGTGCATACCGATGTAGTCACAGTTTATACAGTGAAGTCGACGTCCTCACCTGCCAGGCGGTCAGACAGGAAGTGCACATCAGGTGTCTGCAGGGCTCAATCTTCACGTCTTTGTCGTTTTCGGCGCAAATCTTGCAGAGCTGGAAGGTGGAGCCCATCTCACAGTACAGCTCGTACTGCTCCTGCAGGGACCATGACCAGAAAATCACCAGTAAAATTTCCTGTTCAACACTCACAAGGCTTCTATGTGATGACCATAAAGCTGATAGCTGTATCTCTGCAGGGTGACGAATGCCTGAATGTACTTTAGTAGTAAGAAACAAACCAAACCTGAGTAACTTTGATGTGGTCCTGAGGAGAAGGCTCACACAGCCCTGTCAGGTCTGGGTTCTGCGCACGGCCGTCTGGGAAAAGATAACTAGAAAACCACAACCGCAGTGTTAACACCAACAGAATCACACAGGTGCGATTCTAATTCCACATCCATCGAATCTCACTCAAGAACATTTTCCTTACTTCTGCTAAAAATTAGCATGGACTTAAATAGTTAGAAGAATGAAAACTTTAGCAAGTTTTAAGAATTGGGTCATTAAAGTCAGTGCAGACGCACATCCTCTTATTGTGGCATCTGAGGGGGAAGCGGTACTCCATGCTCTTGCATTGTGAAAGACGAACTAAACCAAAAAGGACCGGATCGAGAGAGTTAAGAGACATTACTGCTGCACAAAGACAGATTTGCATCACAGGGAGATATTTACTTCATTAAGTGAGACACGTTAAGGTAAAAAAAAAAAGTGGAGAAGCATCGTTGTACAGAAGCATCTTCTTTCTGGCTACTAACTGATGAACTGAGGGTTGCAACAGTCAGCAATGGCTCAGAGTGACGCCACAACCAATAGAAAAAATATAAATTATTAATCTGCTGTAAAAGATTACAACAGATTACAAGATTTGAAGATTAATAATTGAACACCTTTTGAATGCTGACATTCAAAAGGTTTAGAATGTCAGGGTTAGAATGTGTTTTTATGGTGAACCAAAACTCTCGTCAACCCTTAAAAAATGCTGAATGTTGATGTTAAGAGGATTTTCAGAAATCTTTCCTGGAAAAAGTAAAAAAGAAGAACCAAGTCTCAACAACCCACCAATTAAGCCTCTTGCAAATAGTCAACTAATGGCAAAATAAATTAAAATGAGATTGACAATTTCTATTCTAAAGAGAATTTTTTTTTTCTTTTTCGAAGAATGAGCTGTTTTAGTGTGTGTTGTCACTTTAAATCCAAATAGCGACTGCTGGCCGCACCCCAAACTCAACGTTTACACTTGCACGTGAAAATGGCTGCAAACAGATGCTCAAATATGTGCTTGCTGATTTGCTACATTCAGAAGGTTTTTGAAATGGCTCATTTTCCAGACACCAAGAAACATAAATTTATTGCCAAAAAATGGGGGTTTTGTTTTATTAATGTTTTTAGAAGCAGTATAAATTCAAATGGTAATACAAAAACGTGCAATAGGTAAATTTTACACATTAAAAAAAAAATCTCTGGAGGATTTGACATAATGTTCAAATGTGACTCACAATCCCTCTCTGTATCCATCGATGAGGGCTTGGAAAAGCGGTTTATTGTGAGGAATGGTCTGCAGGATGTTCCCGTCGGCTGTCACGTAGCCGATCGCCCACTGTCCCAGCCGAGTGCAGCTCAGCCGGAAGATGTAGCTGAGAGAAAAGATAAATATCTCAACCCAGAAGCTTCAGCCGACACCCATCAGCCCTGAGGTTACATGAGTCTCACCTGCCAGGTTTGTGGATGAATCTCTGCAGTCGAGCCTTGACTTCGTCGTACGTCAGGAAGGCCATGTAGCCGGGATGTGTGACTGCTAGACTGTTCCAGTTTCTCAGAAGAGACAACCACGGCTACAAAAATGCACCACAATAAAAACATATCAATAACTGAATGTTACTTTCCACTAATTTCCAGTTCAGACATGCTCAGAAAGCCCCACCTGAAAGAGTCGGGTGAAGATGTCGAACTCAAAAACAGAGATGTAATCATTGCAGGTGAGGTCGATGGTGGACTTCAGCGCCATGGCTTCCAAACCAGAACTTATGGGGTGAAACTCATGCAGAGCCTGGCGGAACATCCTCCAGGGTACAATGGTTCTGAAACAGAAATACAATAACAGAGGGGAAATAAACCGAGATGCAAAGTTAAGGCTTTCTGAATCAGAATCATAATTGTGTGAACACGTTATGAATCTGACTTTGGTTTCAATTGTTCATAGCATACAGACATTAAATATAAATGTAGAAACCTTAGAGGAAATAAAAGATAAAACAACCTTTTACACATTTTTCATAGAGGAAAAAAAAATAGAGAAGGCAGGTTGTGACATGTTCATCAGAAGTAACAGCCTGAGGGAGGAAACAGTCTCTTTGGTGGCTGTTGTTGGCAAACACGTTGTGTCCAGGATGTGTGGGGTCTGCAGAAATGTCAGCTGCCGTTTTTGTGACTCTTGACCCTAAAGTTCACCATGAGTTAATGACAGGGGGATAAAAGGAAATGACAGATGGATAGATTAAAGGATGAAAGACAGAACAGATAGAAAGGTAAGAAAGAAAGTAATTAGGATCAAAGGAAGGATGGAAGGACCAAACAAAGGATGGAGAGATCGATAAAGGAAGGATCAAAGGAGGGAAGAAAGGATCAAAGCAGGGCTCAAAGGAAAGAAAGAAGGATCAAAGGAAAGAAGGAAGTATCAAAGGCGGGATCAACGAAAAAAAAAAGAAAGAATCAAAGGAGGTATCAAAGGAAGGGAGGAAGTATCAAAGGAGTTAATAAAGGAAAGAAGGAAGAACCAAAGGATGGATAAAAGGCAGGATGAAAGGATCAAGGGAGGGATCAGAGGAATGAAGGATCAAAGGAGGGATCAAAGGAACGCAGGAAGGTTCAAAGGATGGATTAAAGGAAGGATGGAAGGATCAAAGGAGGGATCAGAGGAAGGAAGGATCAAAGGAGGGATCAAAGGAAGGCAGGAAGATTTAAAGGATGGATTAAAGGAAGGATGGAAGAATTAAAAGAGGAATAAGAGGAATGAAAGAAGGACCAACGGACAGATCAAAGGAAAGAAGGAAGGATTGAAAGGAAGAATCAAAGTAATAATCAAATGAAAGAAGAAAATATCAAAGGAAAGAAGGACGGATCAAAGGAATGAAGGAAGGATCAAAGGAGGGATCAGAGGAAGGAAGGAGGGATCAAAGGATGGATTAAAGGAGGGATTGAAGAATGAAAAGAGGAATCAGAGGAATGAAAGAAGGACAATTGGACAGATCAAAGGAAAAAAGGAAGGATTGAAAGGAAGAATCAAAGTAATAATCAAATGAAGGACGGAAGTAAAGATCAAAGGAAAGAGGGAAGGATCAAAGGATGAACCAAAGTTCGGCTCAAAGGAAGGAAGGAAAAATCAAAGGAAGGAGCAAAGGAAGGTTCAATGGAAAGATCAAAAGAAGGAAGATTCAAAGGCAGGAAGGAAGGATGGATCAAAGGACTGATCGAATGCAGAAAGGAAGAATGAAAAGAAAGTATCAAAGGAAGGAGGGATCAAAGAAAGAATCAACCTAAACTTAAGGAAGTCCATTTTCTTTTTTCCACTCTCATCCAGACGTGGAAAACCATCCTCAGAGTCCAGCAGACTGTCAGAAACCGACTCCAACACTGGAACGACTTCAGAACTAAAACAACAATAGTGACTTTTCCCTGTTCTCTATTAAAAACAGAAACTCACTTGTCTCCGAATGACCTTCTCCAAAATTCAGCGGCGTCAGCTTTGGTAATCCGGAAGTTGTCCCCTTGAAACAGGCCATTGGGAAAGATGGCCTTCAGCTCAGCCAGCATGTGACTGAAGATCAGAGACAGCTTGGTCAGGTTCCTCCTGAGGGAGTAGCAACAGCAAAAGAGACGGGTTAGCTGAAGCTAGCTGCAGCTGAGCCACAAACTTCCCACCAGAGTACATCCACCATAACTGACTGACTCTGAGAACAATTAAATTAGAAAGATTCAGCAAGAGAAAATAGCTTTTAGTAAATAAATGTTTCTAAATTAGGATGACTTTTATTAATTAATGATTTCACTGAGTGACAAGTGGACTTGAGGAATAAATAATAAAAGTTCTTCTGTGGTTCAGTTAACAGGACTGACGCATTTACAGAGAATCGAGGAGGAAACGCTCGATAAAATCAGTCTGTCAGAGGAAGGATGAACTTTTGCTGCTAATGCTTTTCTGAGAAATACAGGAAGTTGGTGTGATTGTGACACTTCAGTTGGTCTGTTATCTGACTTTTAAACAGCTGTACATCACAGTGCCTTTTTCAAGGTTGAACAACTTTACAACGTTAATGAACGAAAACTTTACAGCAGACCTGATTTAGAAGGAGGAGATTTGAGAAGTTACCGTTCGAAAGATCAGTTCAAGTCAAAAACAACTTTCTGAGAGATAACTGAATTATATTTTAAGCATTGGTTAATTGATAATGAAAACCCAAAATTCTGTTTCAGAAAATTACAATATTACATCAAAGCCATTTTAAAGGAGGATTTCTAATACAGAAATGGTGTCTTACTGAACATTACGTTCATGTATCCTGCAGTATCTGGTTAAGGTTCCTTTTGCATGAATTACTGCATTAATGCAGTGTAGAATGGAGCAGACCAGCCCGTGGTTCTGAAGTCTCTCATCTTCCTTTTGACAACTAAGAATATATTCTCTATGTGGGTCAGGTTAGGTCAATGTGTTGGCCAGTCAGTCACAGAGTTACCATGGTGACTAAAGCAGGAAGTAGCTGGATTTCCACTGACCATATAATTGTGCAACTTGGAATTATAAAAATAAATTTGTTCAACGGAGACAGGCCAATTTGTGTTAGGATGAGGCTGTTTTTTTGGCTGTATTGAAATTTGCGTACTTTGCAAAACTGGACTAGAAACACTTTTTTTGTAACATTTACTCAGTAACCCCATGGAAGACAAATAAATTATCTTATCTTACTAGCTACATTTGATTTCCATTTGAATGGTTTATCAATTTCTATTTTTTCCAAAAACTGGATGATAAAAGTCTTCAGTCTCATGCTTTGGTCTCAACTTCCCCGTTTTTTAAAGGACAACTTTGTTTACAGAGAATTCATAATTTATTCTATTTGTTATTTTCTACTGATTATTTAATATTCAAAATGTCTTCCAGTTTCAGTGTTAAATGTTCATTATAATTTAAAGCTTATTGATCTTAGAGAATGTGCTCTTCGACTATAATGCCATTACCACTATATTACTTCAAAATGTTCCCAAAACAACAATATAATTGTTTATCGCAATAACTTCTGTGGCATTTTAATGTCCAGCAAAATTTGTTATGACAGGGGTCATTTTTACTATGCTGTATTTTTTATTTTTATTTGAGTAATTTTATTATCTTTACTCTTGAGTAAAATTTCTGAATGCTCACTTTGAGTAACTTCACTGACTGGTGAACAAACATGTTTTAACCAAAAGAATCACCAAGCAGATTTGTTAAAGCTTTATAAGTTTTATATTTAAAGAAGCTGATTTGGAAAATGTTTTTCTTTTGTTAAATTTTTTTATTCATATGAATTATTTTGGTTGGTCCTTGAAATGGCATAAATTTCCACTTAACTTTATATTTTGGTCCATCTCAAGATTGTAATTTTTAAATATTAAATGAGAATATTTGTGATTACCTCTGTCACTACCATGTTTTTTAATGACTTAATGTGTGAACAAACTTATCCATGTGTGATTTTAATCGTATGTCTTATTTTATGGAAACAATGCAATTGTAAAATTGTGTTTTTTCAACATTGGCAGAATATAGACAAAGTTTTGCATACATTTGTAGTGGAAAGGGAGCGACTGGTACCTTTGGCAGTGTGGTATTTTGCCAGAAGTAAAATTAAACCAGCATCTAAACCTTGTCAACAGGAGAAAGCAGGAAGTTCTCTAAACTTTCCCAATAGACTATTGTGTTAACTGTAAACTCCAGAAAACTCAAGTAATCAAAACCAGCAAATGACATGGCAACCCAGATTGTCTGGACTTTAACCAGAATAGATTCTGTATCTCTCCAATATGCCTTCAGACTCTGAGAAATCCTAAATTTGCATTTCATTTGCCACTTTCTACCCCGGGTAAGATTCCTCTGACTAATCTCCGCTCCAGGATTGGCTTCACACCAGAAATGTGACACTTGCAGACTGTGTGTGGTGACTCCAGCTGCAAGCCGCTGAATCTCCACTAAACTCCCGAAAGGTCTCTGCTTCACAATCTTTTTCATTCTACCACATTTTTTCTTTCCACTAAACTTTGCATAAAATTCTCTTTGAACAGCCAGCAATGACGTTCTTGAGGAAGCTGACAATGTATTAATCTGGACGATAAATCTTTCCAGTAATTATTGCGATAAACGATTATATTTTTGTTTTGAGACCATTTCCAAGCAAAATCTTGACAATGGCATAATAATACGAAAACCAAATACCACTCAACACTGGGACTGGAAGATATTTTAAATATTCAAAATAAAATATGACAACCAAAAACAATAAATAAAACACAAATAAAAATAACTCAAACCAAAACCATACATAAAGTGGGTTATGACATCTGTGAACAACACTGTCCTTCAAATAAAAATTACGTAATAATCATAATGGAGAATATCTAGCTCATTTTAATTTATCATGTGATTAATTGATTATTACAATAGACTTGCCATTTATCAATTAAGTATGAATTAATCCAAAACTGCAGAAAATAAATCAACATTTAAAAAACTCCCAAAAGTAGCATATTTTTATCTTCACTTGGTTCAGATCTACTAAAGGAATGCTTAAGCATTGTATTTTACGCAATAAAATGTTTATTTTCTTAATTAAAAAGAAACAGAATGATTTTTTGCATCTTTTAATGTATTTTCTATATTGTATAAAGAAAGCTCAAGTAGTTCAATGAAAAATCTGTAGAATGTGCCATTTTTTAATCTGATTAATCAATTAATCGACTGCTAATATGACAGTTAGCTGCAGCCTTACTGTAGAGAAACACCTGAAAGGTGAAGCTCAGATTATATGACGGGTCAGAAAACAGCAACAGAGCCAGATTAGGAATGATCCCGCCATCACGATCTAAAAGGCTCATTTTATCTCCTGGATGCCAGGGTGAAAGGGTGATTAGTTCTGAACCATCTGTCACTCATCCAAACTTTGCTCAGCCTCACAGCACTTCTCGTGTCAGCCCACCTGGCCTGGGAGTTCTCCTCGTACATCCGCTCCTTGGCCTCCTTGAACAGGCTCATGGTCTGCTTCGTCTTGTTTGTGAGGTTATCGATGACCACCCGGAAATACTCGTTCTCCCCGAGGATCTCCATCTTGCCCTCGTACCTGGACAGGATGGTGCGCAGGTGCTGGTAGGTGTCCGGCAGCAGGTCCAGGATGTAGGGTGGGCTGTTCTTCAGCGCCACCTTGGGGTTCTGGCACAAACGCACCACCTGCACAGGAAACACAGAGGAGAGGTGACTTAAAGAGACAGTATTGTGTGTTTTCCAGGCACATAGTGCCATCTTATCGCATAATTAAGTAACTATGTTAACTTCAGTTGTTAAAACAATTCTATATGGCTAAAAGGAAATTTGACTTTGTCATTCAACGCCTTAAAAGTGGGCCTCTGTCTCTTTAAAAACTCCTGTTCTTTCTGAAACACCGCCTTCAGGAAGTCATCACAACATGGCTCCTCTATTAGCCCCTTAATAACGGGGGCAATAAATGTATAATGTATATTGCGATAAGCACAAGATCAATATCACATCTGATAGAATTTTCAATAATTTCACTGAAGTCTGATTCAGAACTGCGTTGCATTCTGGGTATGTAGGCAGAGGAAATGTTTTAGCTGCTCAACCTTTCACCGCCAAGCTAGGTTGGTGGCATCAACTCACTCACTCTTTGGTTTCCTAGCAACAACATGTTGAGTAAGTTGCCCAACAACAGGTTCAGGTTTCACCGCCATGTTTCATAACTGCTTAAAAATAATAAACAACAGTGTGAAGTGAAAGGAGAAAGTGAGTCCAACAGCTTGAGACAAAACTGTGGAAAAACAGGAAGTTTGGAAACATCTTAGATATTTAAGATGCTTCCAAACTCATCAAAAATTATCTATATCAACTGATATGAAACACTTATATTGTGATATGTTTTTCAGCCATATCACCCAGCATCAATCACATAAATATTTTAATCGCTGGTTTTACTTCTTAGTAGGCACAAGAGGAAATTTAGAGGGATAATATATAATAAGTAGATAATCCAAGATAATGAAAATGTTAGAAAATTTCATAATTTGGCCTGCAAATCAAACCAGATGTGATCTCTGGTCAGATTATTTTATACAATAATCTTTATAAAACTTGTTTGCGGCTTTTCATGGTAGAACTGATCAGAATCGGCTTCAGTTAGCGTTGAGTCAAAAAATGAAAACTAACACTTCTTTAAACGTTAATCATCAAAAAACAGCGTTTTCTGGGCATATTTGCCGTCCGTATGAGGATGTTCTTAAGTTGTCTACTAAATTTTTTTTGGAACATGGGAAAAAAATTTCTTTTGCGTTACCTTGCAAAACTTTTGCTTTCCCTCACAATATGCTTACTGCAATATTTGCTGGTCTATTTTGTATACAATCACAAACGACAATTTAAAATGTCAAATGTTTACACATTTAAAGACCCTCAGTGATTATTCGTAACTCTTTGGTACAAAAAACTGATTGAAAATCGATTTATTCACTGCATATCTGTTTATGTAAGGTTGAGATGGGACTGCACATGAAAACATCCCTTTAAAACAGGGGTCTCAAACTCCAGTCCTCGAGGGCCGGTGTCCTGCAACTGTTAGATGTGCCTCTGCTGCACCACACCTGAATAGAATAATTAGGTCATTAGCAAGGCTCTGGAGAACTGATCTACAC
>CAEFZY010050412.1:0-54139 GCA_903066815.1 Brachyrhaphis roseni
TGGCCTGGTACAAATGGAGCAGCATCACACTCGCTTTGGGTCCCGATCCGACAGGACGGAACAGAGGAGTGAACATGGAGGATGATTAGGAGAAGAGTTGAAGTTGAACAGGGCAGCATAGCTGTAGTCAGAATTAAAAAGATATAGAGAAAATAAATTAAATTGTTTTTTACATAGTGCATGACATTTTCCTTATTTTAGCACTTTTTTATACAACATCATATAAGAAAGTTAGTTAACACTTTATTTGAAGGGTTGTGCATAAGACTGACATGACACTGTCATAAACATAGCATATGCCCAGTGGATTTTACAAGGGTTATACTAACATGCAAAAATAAAAATAAAAAAATAACCGTACAGAGATACATATGTAAAAATGTACATAAAAGTTCAAATGCATGTATGAATTAAATGCAAAATTGCTTCAATAAGTATTTAAATCAATTTAAAACATGGGTAAATATCTGTTTACAGTGCCATTAATTTTAACAGTATAGCACTACTGTTGGGAACTGGGGATTTTGGTTTTTCTTTGTGTTTTTTTCTGTTTGCCTGCTGCTTTCACCTTCATCCACCAGATGGTGACAAGAGGCTGCACACCTGGAGGGGCATGCCCGTTGACTCTGTCAGCACACCTGTTATTCATCACCCAATCTTCCTGGAGCTTAAGAGGAGCAGACCACCAGCACCTCGTCGCCTGAGTGTTTGCCAGTAATGGTACTCTGAGCCCCCTTAGAGATAACTCTCTGTGTTTTCCTTAGAAGAACTTCTAATAATTCTCTCTCTCAAACTTACCATCTCTCTTTGCTGCTCTTCAGTGTGCAGATGATTCCGTGTGCCCATCCCAAGGACCTGAACCATTTTTATTGTTTAAATAAACTTCTGATTTCCTGTTCTCCTGGTGTTGTTCTGCATAGTGGTTAAGAAACTGGAAGCCTACATGACAACTATTACCCTTTGAATTTGGAACATTCTTTATTTTATCTGGCTGACAGATAAAATAAAGTCAGGATATGCTGCTAACACAGGACAATAAACAGAAATGAACAGTAAATGAAGTCAGACTTAATGGTTAAATATTGTTTAAGCATATCGTGATTATTACTTGCCCATGCATTAAATACAGTTGAATATTTATTGAAACAATTACGCATGTAATTCATACATGCATTTGAACTTTTATGTACATTTTAACACATGCATTTCTGTTCAGTTATTTTTTAAAATCTTTTCATGTGTTAGCGTAAGCCAGTATCGCATTTTTGATTTACAGTGTATTTATTTATGGGCGCAGCAGTAACACAATGAAGTTCATTCATTAATCTGATTTTTATTCCCATTTTATTATTCAGTATATTTATTTTGTCTTCTCAATAGTTAGGTTACATGCCAGTAGTTAAATAAGTTATTCACAGCAGTAAAGTAGAGCTATTTAGTTAATAAATTCTGACACTCGATTAGAAATAAGTATATCGATGATCATTCCTTATTGTATGAAGAGTTTCCTCATTCCCTCATCAGACATTGAGCTGGGCTTTATTAACTAATAAATTATGGATTATAATTTGTAATAATTACATAAGCCCAACGTCGACGCTAGTTCTGATTCCCAACAATTTTGATGTTTCCTTGTGAGGTTGCTACAACATCTGCGACAGACTGGCGACCTGTCCAGGGTGACCCCGCCTCTTGCCCGGAACGTAGCTTGAGATGGGCACCAGCACCTCCCGACCCCGCTAGGGACAAGGTTGTAAAGAAAATGGATGGATGGATGGATGGATGGATGGATGGGTTGCTACAACATTTCAAGAAACAGCCACACAGATCCACCACATTAATATCAGTGAAATTATAAATTCTAAGAGGTCCACTGATTTATCGCACATCCAATTTATCTGTGTCAATTTTCCTAACTTTAGAAATTCAGTGATCGGGCGATTTTTACATGTGAAGCCGATCTTATCCACTGATTTTATCTACCTCTGCAAAAATATTTAAAGCAACTGCTATCTTCTGTTCTGCTGTGAGAGAACAGTTTGACTAGCAGACTGGCCCAGCAGATCATGTCTAAATGTTTGTAGTTAACAATAGTCACCCCACTGTTGGTAACTCATCAACTTTCTTCCTATATATAGCAAGATTTCAGAGAAAAAAATGTATTTCGGCAGGTCAGAATTTTTAATTGATTTGTAATCGGAGATCAGCCAGAAACCTGCAATCGGTGCACCTCCGATAAATTCATGAGAAAAATATCTTCTATAATCATTTTTAATAACTCAATAAACACACAATACTCTTAATTGCTGCAGTATATTCTAAACAAAGATACTCTTTGCATATTAAAACATCTTACCTGTTCCACAGCAGATTGAAAAGAAGTAGAAACAAGCAATGTCTGTGAGCTGAGAACTGTGGCTTATAAAGCAGCAGCCCTGGAGAGATAAGGATTCATACAGAACATTGTGTAAAGGTCAATTGAATGTAGATACTTTATTTCTTGTAGCTGCTGCTAAAGTTTGAGGTTTTTATATTTGCAGTGTTCTGCATAAAGTATATACGCTAACAGAACAAACAGTTCTACCGGAGCAAAAAGTTCCAGTAGAATAAATAGTTTTACTGGAACTGCGGTGAAGGAATATTTTTAACATCAAGTCAGAAAAAAAAGCAACTCTAAATTTAGATTCTCTCAATATGGGATCAAGGTAACAGCGATTGAAAATTATTTAAGTATTTTAATTCTGTGATTTTGTTGCACTAATAAAACAGACAGGAGTACTTTAGTTTTGGCAACTATATTTGCATTTCCCCGCATGATGGCAAAGAATCCAATTAGATTCTTGATGAATATGGGTTGTTGCTATGTTGTTGTACAGTGTTTTTGTTCAATGTGCCCCTTTTTTAAATTTAAGCCCCTGCCCCTCCAAAGGTCTCTGCACGGCCCTGGTTTACTTATTTCTCTGTCTCAGGAAAGATCAGGTCGACAGGTAGCATTAACAACCAAAAAGAAGGAAAAAAGGAGAAAATACAGTTGCTTCATTAAAGGTAGAATTTTAAGCATGAACCACTTTGCTTAAATGTTCCTTCCATCTTGATTTTTGTCTCTCCTCACAACATTTCAAGCAGAGTTCTGTCGAAGCATTCTGCAGAGTTTGCTTGAGGATTATAAGGTGAGGTGTGAGACGAGCAAATGCCACAGAAACTTTGGAGCTTATTGAAGTTTTCAAATTTCTTTCTCTGATTGTGGTGTATTCTGGATGGGAATCCAAATCATGTTTTAAAGTCATCAAAGAATTTCCTGGCTGCAGTTTTCCCAGATTTATCTTTGGTTGCATATGCCTGTGCATATTTAGTGAAGTGATCCACTATGATAAGTATGTACTCTTCACCTCCCTTACATTTCTCCAAGTGAAGGAAGTTGATTGAGATATCACAGTCTGGATGGGTGTTCTAATCACTCTGTTGGGTTTCTTCATTTTTATACATCGGAACACTTTGGTAATGTGGTGCTCAAATTCCTGTCACATTTTAGGCCAGTAAAAATGTTGTCGGGCCAAGGCAACCAGTCTATCTGCACCTAAGAGCCCCATGTGAGGCCAGAAAGGGGAGGGGATTTTTTTTTTAAATCTTACATATAAAGTGCACCCAAACACAAACTGAATTCTACCCTATCTTTTATTAACAATTTCCTTAAACCATTTCTATTCAAGCCTACAACTCGGTCCCTGAGAAGAAAAATGAAAGGTGTGAGGACAATTTCAATTATTCCAAAAAATAAAAGCAGAAAGCCTGAAACAGAGAACCCATTAACTTTGGATTCAGATAAAATAAATTAGAATCTAAATAGCAGGTAGCTTCCCCAGGAGCAGAAACACAGCCTACCCAGGGAGGGAGCGGAGCTGCAGGTGAGAACCAGACAGACAAACTTATGAAGAAGTTTCCATAAAAACACATATAGTTCAGAGGAATTGAGTATTGGAATATAATAAACCAAAGTCTTCATAGGATTAATATAGCCATATGACGCTTGTATTCATTCATGCACTCTCTCACACATTCATACTCATGCTCACAGATGTGTTCTTATATGTTTTAAGTAAGTCTCTGCCACTTACACTTACTTAACACTTAAGTGTAAGTATGGGTGCTTACTTACATCATACTATTACACTTCTCTGATCAATATGTTTAATAGTGCATTTAAATGGTGTCCAAGGTTCTGTTCCAATACCCTTCATTAACCCAATAAACAAACCCATAAGTGAGTTAGTCCGGGCATCAAGAATGTCCTCGAGCCTGGCCCTCCTTTGAAAAATTCATGGTTTCACTGCAGGTGGCCACATGTGCTAGTCCTTCTGATGTTCACTGTCCTTGGTCCCCATTCACTTAAACTTTCCTCCAGGCCTGTCCATGACCAAGTGTACTGTCCTGCATTCTCTTTTACTTCCGCTTTCAGCTTACTAAGCCTGGTCATTATTGCTTTAAATGTGTCTTTGGTGAAGTATGCACAGGAATATACATGCAGCATTGATTTGCAAACATGTGGCAAAACTCCTCCCTTGTTAGCCAAAATCCAATTATTGCTCGTCTGTTTTGTCTTGCCATCCTGCTCATTTCATGGAGTTGCTCTCCTAGGGCTATAGATCTTTTAACAGTAACTTTTATCATTCTCTGATGGTTACAATAAACATAGTAAATCCATTCAACATTTTTGTTAATTGTAACTCAAGATAAGATGGATTCAAATCCTGCAATAATTTCATGTTGTGCTTTAAATTCATCTGGAATTCCTCTTGGTGTACCTGGAAGATTCAGATATATTCCTTCATTTATCCCATAATCCCCCAGGCTTCTACAAAGCCCTGTTTTTTTGTCGTGCATTCCTACTAAATCTTTAACTCCTTTATACACTAAGGTTACTGGTACTTTCATTCCGACCGGAGCACAAAGGCCCACCCATTTTAGGAGTAAAGTATTCATTAAAATGTCATCACCACACATTGTCACAGTGGGAGCTATTCACTTGACCACATGCAGAACACATACAGGAGACCATGAAATTAGATAAAGTTTATTTTGAACAGAACAGTGAGTGTAGAGTGATTCTTGTCCTGGAGGAAATGGATCAGGATTGTCTGAGTTCTGAAGGTCGGGGAGATGAGAGGTAAGAAGGCAGTTTGAAATGAGATTGAGAAAGCAACTGAATGAAGCTTACTGAGTGAATTGAGGTTCATTTGCAGGGGGGAGAGATTGGGTCACTGGAGTTTAGGTTGCTAGTGGGGAAAACAGATGTCTGGTCCAGGTTAAGATGATTGAAAGTGTTGCAGAAGTTTCTGAAGGTTGCAGATGTAAGTAATGTTGGAGGGTGGACAGGTAATCAACCAGACTGTTGACAGAGCAGCAGATCTTCGCTAGTCATGAATGAATAAACTAGATGAATCTTCTCAAGAAGGTCTTAGGTAGTGGAACTGAAAAATTCGGGCAACACTGTGGGTATCTTCCAAGGTGCCACGAGGGGAAACTCGCGAGGATCAGATCAACGGAAGGAGTTATTTATAAAAATGTTAAGTTTAGGAAAGCAAACAAAATGTAGCAGCAATGGTGAACTTTTATTACAAGAAACCAAAAACAGCAAAGACATTTTTCCAAGTCTTTATTTGTTTCACAACAAAGAAAAGAATTGGATAATTCTCAAAATACCTATCCACAATCTGGTGTGTAAAAGACAATTAACTTAAACAGTTATCCAATGAAGGTGTTCAATGTTTCTGGGGAGATGTTTTATCTCCCTAAATCCACATTTTTAGTTTCTACACAGAAACAAGAACAAAACATTGAAAATATGAGCTGTTTAACAAAAAAAACGATCAGTAATAACAGACTCAGACAGAACACACATGAATTAGAGCTGCTGTTTCTTTCTGCTGCACTGTAGTCTGAAACTAAACACACATGAAGAATGCAAACTTATTCCAGGGTTGTGAAAGCTTTATGATGATGACCTGTTTCAAAATTAAAATGTTTTTAAGGCAGAAGAAGAATCGCTACCTTTCACCTTATTGTGAATGAGGCACAAATTAAGATGATTATGTTGTTCTGAACGTCTGCAGTTGCCTAAATTATAAAAATTAACAGAACAGTGTGATAACACAATCACATTTCAGTATGTGTTAAAGTTTGGGAAACATGCAGCTGGATCAAATCAGGACCAGCGAACCAGCACCTGGTCTCCGTCCTCCACAGAGTAAAAATGAAGCGTCTTCAAGTCGCTGTCGATGGGAAACTCTGTCCCTGACACCTGAAACAGAACGGCTTGTTAGGTCCTAATTGAATGATTAACAACTTCAAACTGTTCCTATTATTTTAGTCAAAATGATTTGTGGTCGTTTCTTTTTGTGGTTTACCTAGAAATAGACTAAACTAGATTCTTTTCTAACTGAAAACTGTATCAACTTGAAAACAAAGTATTTCCCAGAAATACTGGCTTTATACCTAAATTACTATTTCAGTGATTTACAGGAAAGCTGCATCTTCAAGCATTTTTCAATTCATACAATATTAGTTTGTAAAAAAAATGCAGCAACTGCTAATTTTTATCTCATTAATATTTGTTTCTGTAGGTTTTTGAAATGGCTCATTTTCTAAACACCAAAAAACATCAATTTTTTACCAAATTTATTTTTTAAGTTCTTGGATGATTTTTAGGTACAAAAATGTGGAAAATGTGAATTTTATATTATTTCAAGTAATATCAAGTAAAATTAGCTACCACAACTATGTAGATGAGTCACATTTCTACATTACAATGCCACCAGGTGTTTATGAACTGATTCAAATGCAAATACAAGCAGGTGGCGATTGTAAGTACTTAGGCCTGCTTGGTTTGTGGATTCTGTGTAGAAATAAAGCAGAGATGTGTGATCCAGTGTCACCTTGTGGCTGGTGTAGGTTAGCCTCAGATCTGCAGGTGGGATCTTCAGCAGCCTGTGCAGCAGTCCCTTTACTTTCTGAATAACCATAGAAGCTGCAAATGTTTGGATATAACCAGAAAACAACTTTTAAATGAGGTTTAATTCATTAATAACTTAAATTAATGCACAAGCAGTTTGTTTTTTACCTGGTAGTTTCTTGCCTATGGGTTCCCGTTCAGCATCATCAGGAAAAACAAATGTAATGTCTAAGAAAACATATGGAAAACAAAAACATATACAGAAAGCACCATATTTTTAAGCCAGAAAGATTTTTATTTTTTTTGTTGAGACAACTGAGGAGAAAAAAACGATCAAGCAGAACTGACTTATCAGCTGATTTTTCAGGGCAAATGGCTCTGGCTTCTTCAGCTCGCCTTCATCCGGGGCTCCATACTCTTAAAAAAAAAAACAAAATAATAAATAATAACTGAATGAAAACGGTCACCATACAAAAAAGGAAGTTTGTCTTTTCCTTATTATTCGTTATAGCCTCCTTCTGTCCCGAGTACAGAACAAAGAGGGATTGCACAAGACAGAAGAGTTCATTTGGTTCTTCTGAATTTTTGGTCACATCTTAACATCCATAATTTTCTTAGCTTTTATTTAGGATTTTAGTTTTCTTATATTTTCAACCTTTCACCTTGCTCTTACATGATCAATCAATTCCTAAGCTCCTTTATTTGAAAGAACGAAGCAGAGTGATAACAGATGTTTCTCTACTGGAAAAACTATCAGATACTAATCAATTCATAATTTAGGAAAAATATGGATAAATTTATAACTTTGGAAAGAGTTGCTAAAAACATATAAACAGAGCAAAGGATCTATAATTCCAAATCACTAGAACACTTGCATTCTCTGATTTGGAGACTAATACCTTTGGTAATATATTGTACAATAATGAACATAGTAGAATTTTTTTAGCATAACTGTCCTTAGTTAGGCATTTTTAGCAAAGCCAAAATGTCTTACTCTCAATAAGCATCTGGTAACGTGGGTGCTGGCAGGTGAACGTCGTGCTGGGCTGATCCGCACCCCCTGCCTTCAGCCACTCCTCTCCAAACATCTTGATGTAGTCAAGCTCCGCCCCCTTTCTCTCTTCAAAGCTGATCTAAAAGCCAGCAGAAATGAACGTCAGTTTCTGGATGGTGAGTCAACAACAAAACACTTGTCTTTTCCAGCAGCCATTGTACAGTGCATACAGTGGTAAAATTACCAAACATGCTGGAACTCAGCTTGGATTGCAGGCTGGGGTTGCTAGGTAACGCCACAGGGCCCCTAGTGTGACTTAATTTCCTGGAGGTTTTTGAAACGGCTCATTTTCCAGACACTAAAAAACTTTAAACTTATTCTTGCTAAAAAATGGCTTGGGTTGTTTTTAGAAGCAGTAGAAACCAAAACGGATGTATAAAAATGTTCAGAATGTGAATTTTGCATAATAGGTTTAGTACAATTTGAAATAAGGCTACAATGTAACAAAATATGGAAAAGGTGAAGCCATGTGAATACTTTCTGGATGAACTTCAAGAGCAAAACTATGCATCTTTAAGGCTCACTGTCATTTCCAACTATCCCACTATGACATATTCTTCTGCAGCTAACTTCACCTCAAAGACTCATCCATGTGTAGAAATTACCACAGTGGACTCGTCCAGTTAACATTTGAAGTAAAACAAATACAGAAAAACAGCTAACAGTGATGGAAAACAAGCCCACATACCTCACTGTTGTTCAGGTAGAGCAGATGTCCAAGTTTGGCAATAATCATTTGATTGACAGTTTTTGGGTTTCCATCGCTGCTCACCAGTTTGTTATCACGACATGATAATTTAACGAGGCAAGGAAGTTTGGCAAGCTCATTAACCATACTCCACTGGAAGATAAGACAGAGAGAGCCTGTTCAAACGAAAACTTGTTGCCAGCATAATTAGTGCTTATGATTATACAGAGCCTTCTAGGGGACATGGGGAAAAAATTAGTTTGTGTTCAATCGCAGTAATATTTAGTGGGAATGCAATAATGTACTGGTCAGTTCATGCGGCATAATTGAACACTGAAAGTCTTTCTGCTGTAATATAAGGGTTTTCCATGTATGTCAACATCTCGTTTGTGAGATATCTAAGGTTTTATATCTTTTCCTTAGGATTGAAGTGCACCACAAAAGTAAAAGCAAAACAGCCCAACGTGGTTTCCGTCCCTTTTAAGATATAAACAGAAACTTTCTATAAGAAGGAAAGAAAGAAAAAACACATCTAAACTATTTGGATTATTTCTGAGATATTTTGACGGGGTAATAAAGTCATCTGACAGTTTTGATAGCGTCTTTTTTGTGTTGATAGTTGGAATGGTTAAGAAAGGGCTATTTTCATGCGCAGTTCCATCTCCACCTTACACAAACATAAACTGCAGTGAATAAATTAGTTTTCAGTTTTTTGCACCAAAGAGTTAAGAATATATAAACACGTTTTCAGAAGCTCTTTAAATGTGCAATTTTCAATTGATATTTGTGACGCTATGCAAAACAGACCAAGGTATATTTGTTAATTTATTGTGAGGAAACGGAATACTTTTGCGGGGGAATACAAAAGATTTTTTTTATGTCCCCTATGGGGGTCTGTATAATTGAAAGTAAAATCAAAATGGAATAATTTCAAGCTGTAACACATCCTGACCTCAGAGATGTTGTTGTGGTCCAGATTGAGATTCTTCAGAGCAGGAAAGATGTCTGTAGTAGTAGCTGCAGAGAAAAATATTAACAACTTTAGAATTATGGAGTTTAAACACAAAATGCACTCAGTGATCGACAAATCCACTAAATAATGACTTGTACACCTTTTTTACTCAGTAGGTTAGACCAAAATTCCCTCAATTTAGGTCCATTAGAATCATCTGGAATTACTTCTATTTGCTAAATGCCACAATTTGATTTTAGATTTATTTATTAATGTTTTCAGAATCAGAAATTTACAAATATTTTCTCAATATTTTGTAGCATTGTCTCTGAAATGTCTGACCTGGATCAAACTTTCTGGGTTTCCTTCCAGAAGTTTCAATATTCCTACATAATGCTCTTTTCTCGTGATGTCATCTATTTAATGAAGTGCACCGGTCCCTCCTGCAGAAAAACAGGCCCACATCATGATGCTGTCACCACCATACTTCACAGTTAAGCTGGTGCGTCTCCACTATTATTCCCTTGATATTTTGGCTAATTTCTAGAAAGCAGTTGGTTCTATATGCGGAGTTAAAATACGTCCAATTAACTCAAATGTCTCAGTTAACCTATCAAGTGCCTCCAAAGCCGTGACATCACAATCTGGGCTTTCAGTCGTTGTTTAAAGAGACAGTATTCATTCTGACCGTAAAAATAAATATACAAATCTGACTTTATTGTCGCATTTAGCAAATTTTTGTAATTCTAACTCACCTAAAAGAAGAGAAGTTTGGTCTATTTAAATTCTGACAGTGAGATAAATATGTATGGAAACTTCTGGTTTCAACTGTATATATATTCATATAAATATTTAAATGTGCATGTCAGATTATAAATAACAGAAAATTTGTCAATACACCTTGAGTTGCATCTTCAAGCTGAATAATTGACAGTTTGGTGTTAGGCAGATTAAGCCACTCCAGTCTGCAATGTAAAAGAAAACAGTTATTTTAGAAAGATCACTGTTATTGATGAAAATGTCAGTATTTAAGCAAGGTATTAAATCACAGATTTAGTTTTTCACATGCAGTATTTTATGTTGTTTTCATTTTTGTCTAACAAATAATGACTGTGAAACCTTTATTGTGTTTTTGTAAGCTTCAAATCAATGTAGAACATGAAAAAATCCATATTATTATGTCCTAACAAATGAAAGTGTAGAAATAAGAGAGGATGTGATGCTCCACATTCTTTTATTCCATGGTGTTATTAAATTCTAGGAAATAAGTTAATATTTTACAACTTAAAAATGAAGACTATTAAACTTCCTCCTGACTCTACCTGGGCAGGGAGGATAACCTGGACACGCTTTCTTGCATCAAAGGATTACAAGACAGATTGAGACTCTTCAGTGTTTGCAGGACGCCCTCTGGCCTTCAGGGAAAATACTTTTATAAGTTTCAAAGTGATACGAGAGGAAAAAGATACTGCAAAATTGTAAATGGATGACGGGAATGTTACCTCTGTAGTTCTCTTATGTTGTTGTTTTCTAAAGACAGATCCTCCAGCTGAGGCCACATGGGGGCGCATTCCAGGATCTGACCACACAGAAATTTCAAGCGTTATTTGGCCTTTTGGGAAAAAAAAGTTTAGAAGCACAATTAAAATGTTTTAAAAATCTTTCCTCTGCCTGGTAAACTACCATTTTTAATTAAAGAAAGTATTAAGCAAGGATTTCCCAGATCTCCTTTTCACTTTATACACACTGATTCTTGCAAATCTGAAACAACAAAAGTTTAGACTGATTTAACTTCAAACAGTGGGGAAAACATTTTGTAAATGTTTTTGAAATTTTGTTTTTAAAATCAACTGTTAGATTGTAATTTATTATAAAACTGTGCAGTTTGAATATCAAACACTTTAAATGACTTTTATAAGGAAATCAAGCACTTTCCAAACCCAAAAAAAACACCTAAAAGAAATTTGAAAGAATTTCAAGAACTATAAACCTGTTGTTTTGGAGGAACTGTTTACCTGCAGCCAGGTGAAGTCGCAGTTGTTGAGGGCAAGGAGTTTGAGGTTGCTGAACGCCTGACAGTGAGCCCAGGGGTCAGAGGTCAAGCTAATTCTGTTGACACTAACAGAATTAAAAGAGTTTTAAATCAGTTAAAACAGAATGCAGCTGTTAAAACACAGAGAGGAGGTTGTACCTTAGCTGCAGGCCTTCCAGTTTGTCCAACTGCTCTGTGATGGCAGCCACATCTTTCCATGTGGACAACAGAGACCCAGAGAGATCCAACCACTGAACGTCTGATGTGGGCTGTTAAGGCCTCAAACGACTCCGACATTCACAGTTAGCACAGCTAAGACCTGACTGAGACACTAGTTTCAGTCAGGTCATAACCTGTACATACAGTGGCTTTTTTATGTTGTTTTCTTCACCTTTCTGCTTGGCTTTCTGACCATACAGCCAGACAGAGGTTTAAAGAGGAGCGGAAAACGCAAATGAGTTGGATTAGCAGCAACAACTGATGATGTCATCCAGGACGTTACTGTGAAATATCGCCTTTGCTGCCCAGAACCTGAGCTGTTAGCATTTCATTAGAGTCATCCAAGACAACACTTTGAAGATACTTGGATGACAACAGTTACGACAACATTCAACTTCCCTTTGGGATGAATACAGTATTTTCAAATTGACCTGAATAAATAAAGCTGAAGTATAATATTTCAATCAATATTTCGGCCAAAATTTACATCTGTAGTTGTTAGGTTGGTAAGAACAGGATACTGGGTGTTGTTTTCCTGATTTCTCCGGCCGGCCCGGGTCCATTGACATTGCTGTGGTTCAACACAACTGATGGAAGATTCTCAAACCTGTAATAACAAAAAACATGTTTATGTTGATGTGTATCTCCATTTGGCACACAAAGCAGATGCCAATGCAGTTAATATAAAAATGAATAATAAGGTACTTAGAAGGAAGATTACTAAAGATTTGTTGACATGTTTGTAAAATCCAATTCTAATTTTTCAAGTTGTCGGCAAAAATATTGTGCAACTTTTTCTTATTTGTTTGTCTGAGCTTCATTTGCCCTAATCTAACAACACACAAAAACATGAAGCAAAGCAGCTAGATAATCACATAAAACAAGTACACCTTAGTGAAAATCGTGCAAATACTACTGTCGTACCTTTTCTCCTCAACAACAAACCATTCGAGCTTCTTGGAGGAAATAAAGATCTCCTCGTTCAGCACCTCCTCTGCGTTTGTCTGATAGGTCAAATAAACAGCAGTGAGGAAGTCCACTCCAAAACTCACTTTCTGCGGACGAACAAAAGATCCTCCCTTAGGATTTCTAAGAGAAGAAAACAGTATTCATCTATTTAATTATTCACTTATATATGATGGAGTACTAGGGTGAGACTAAGAAAAAAAAAATCAGTGAACAAAGTCATAATATAAAGTCGCACAACAATAAAGTTGAAATAATACAAGAATACAGTTGTAATAAAAGCTGAATGCAAAAGGTTGTCTAAGTCCCACTGTCCAAAGTTTATGTTCTTGACTTACAAACAGAAATTATACTGCCAGGGCCAAATTTCCATCACTTAAAATCACTGATACTAAACAAAACAACAATGATAAAATTGAAATAAACTGTCAGAGACTACCTGCATGTAAAATACTGCACTCCTTCATGGCTGCCATCATGTTTTCCTCTCTCTGGGTTATCCCACTCCACACCAAGCCACAGCCCTAAAAACAAAGATTATGCAGATAAAAAGTTAATATCTACCCCAGCTTTTATAAAAGTTTCAGAGCTACAACAAAAACAAATATTTCTATGCTAAACTGATTTATACACATTACTAATGTCTCAAAGGCCCTTTTAATACTGTGTTGTATTTAATAAGGAAAACTGAATCAAAAGTATAAGCCATAGAAAGTATGTGCAATAAAGTGATTACTTGAATTTATGGTGATGGACTTAAAACAGGTCTTAAATGGTTGACATTTTGTAAAATAAATAGTTACAGATGTATTTTCTGCATTTTAAAAACATGTAAAAGTTGGATATTTGGTTGCCTAATTGTGCAACCTTAAAACAAAATTAAGTTTTGCACTGCCATGGCTAGAAATGTGATGTAATTTACATTTTTGTGCTTAAACTTTGTCACACAAATGAACGTAAGACTATTTTTCATCTGGATTTAAGATTTAAACTTTAAAGTGATCTTCTGTTCTTTATTTGTTGCTTCCAAACAACTCTCAACAACTCATAAAAATACGTTTCACCGCCATCCGGTATCAACACTGTCTGTGGAACCATCAAGTTAACTGTTCCTGAACTACAGACAGATATTGTTGATGTGTTTGTGGCAATATCTGGTGATTTTGCCTCACTCTCTGCTACACTTCCAACATTTCAACCATTTTTTAGCTGCTCTATCACAGAAAATAGGACACTAGCTTTGTTAAATGCAAATATCAAGAATTTATGCATCTACAAAGCAAGACAACCTCTTGGAAAATCAGATTATCTTGTTTTAAACCCCTGTCAGAGAGGAAACCTGTGATTAAAACAAGAGCTATGAGAAGGTGGTCACAGGAAGCTGAAGAAACCTTGCTGGGTTGATTTGAAGCCACAGACTGGGATGCAATTTGCCAACCACATGGAAACTACATCACGTCTGTTTGGTCTGTTTTTTTTTTTTTTTTTTTTTTTTGTAAGAACAACAAAACAGTTCCTTTGACTAGGCTGAATTTGTCCCATTTCAGGATCGATCTTTATATTTGTGCTACTGAAATTACCATTAAATTGAGCAAATTATTAGGTAGCAAAAATTATGGGAATCTGAATTCGCTACCAAAACAACTCAGAAATGAGAATAATTGTGTTTTTTCACCTTCATATGGTGATACATGCCCAACGTAGCGGACCGTGGCCCGTTCCTTTCCGCAGGAGATCCGCCTACCCACGGGGTCCAGCAGCATCTCATCCCGTTCGGACTGATCGGTTCTCATTAAGCCGACCACAGAAGACAGAAAACACTAAAACTACAATTGCTATAGATCGCGCTTTATGTATGTGGTACTTTTGGGAAACTGCCCAGCCTTAAATACCTTAAGAAATTCACAAGTAAAACTTTTAGCATTATAGCTCAAACTAAAGTCCAAATCTAGAAGCATACCTGGGCTGATTTGAGAAACATGACAGCTTAATAAGCTAAAATTTCTTCTTCTGCTGTCTTTTGACGGTTTGCAAAGGCGTCTTACCGCCACCTGCTGTTCAACCTTACGTATAACCTTGCTTATGCTCGATATTGTAAATGCGTGAACTCTTTTGACATTTGGACATTGACAGAAACTTTTATTACTTAAATAATACGGGAGATGTTTTCTCTAAGCGGTCAAATATAATTTATGTAACTTTAAGTAAGAGAGAGAAGAGAGAAAAAGGTACTCAGACTGAAGGCTTACCGGAAGTGACACATTTCAACGGCGTACTCGTTTCCACCTAAAATATTTTTCATTTAAAGAAATAAAAATACAAAGTGAGTAAATAAAAAAAATATTTCTAATCGTCATAAATATAGTCCCCTTAGCCAAATCAAAAATATTCCGCTTATAGTTTCATTCCGGATATTTATTAGTTGATACCTTTGTATCTTCCTTACAGTTTTCCGTCGGGGACACAATTCTAGGTAGAACAGTGTTCGGACCATAAACGTGTTGTTGTGTTGTGTGTTCAGAAAGTCTGCATGCGAGTGTAAATAACACATTATTTAAGCAGAGATAAAAACACAAGACTGGACTGCGGGGATCCAGAAAAAACCATGAAGAAAAAAGTTCACCAAAGGTTTGTTTATTTACGACAACCTTGCTATTGGCACGTGAAAACAGGACAGAGAAACCACGCACTAAAACAGTCGAAACGGCCATAACAGTCTGACATTATTATGGATTTATTTTTCTACTCTTGCATCTTTTTCATTCTTATGTTTGTTTCTGCAGAGAAAAAATGCTGCTCGGTCAAGAGTTATCTGCATATGCTGTCGGCCAGGTATCAGGCAGTTTGTTCCAGCAGAGCTCTGAACCGTCTGGGTCATTGTCAGCATTATTCACGACTCCGTTACCAGCGTCATCAGCTCTGTTTCAGCCTGTCCCCAAAGTAAGCACCACTTTTGTTCGCCTTGATTTCCCTTAAAAAACAGGTTGTTACAGGTGGTCATTTTGAGCCTTAGATGTTTCCAAACTGCACAATCTGTATAGCAGTTTGGTTTTTTGATGGTGGGATTATCAAGTCCCACCATCTGCTTATAACCAACTGCCTCTTAATCATGTGTTTTCCAACCCGATGACTGAATACCTCAGGGTTATTCGGGTAACTTAAATGTTCACAATGTTCACAAATCTGGTGCTCTTGTGACTTGTCCAGGGTATTTTATTGGTTAGTTCTCACCTGTTTATCAGTTTAGACCTGGAAGTACCACAGGATCTTACCCTTGTCATTCGCAGACTATGGATTATCTTGCTCATGTCCTATTACAATTCGTGCTGTTTTGCTGTCTTTCAGTCCAGCCTCTAGTGCCTTTAAGTATGACTTAGCTTCCTGAATGTGTCTGTGCTACAGAGGTTTGTTTTTTTTCTGCATTAGACATTTACTTAGCATTTTAGAGTATGTAAACTTGACCACAGGTCGAGCATGTAAAAAGAAATTAAAATTTTGCTCCCTGAAAACATAATTCAGTTCAGCTTTCAGCACTTTTCTTGTTTGTATTGGCCATTAACATGTTTCTTAAACTTGAATATCTGTTTGGAAAGGAAACAACAAGAAGAACTCCGAACCACAATCTGGTTTTCAGAGCTCAAAGGTTCTGTCATGAAAGAACTTCAGTTAATTAAAAGTGGACATAACATGTAATGCAGACTTGGTTTGTAACACCATACCAACATGAAGTCACAACTTTTAAGAAAACCAAAATTTACAAAAGGCTTTTCCACTGACTGCTTTAGGTATTATTAGTTGATTAGGATTATTTAGTTGGCCTATTCATTGTAATCCCCCCGTCCCCTCTCTTCATATGCTTTAATTTTTAATGTGTTCTCGTATTGTTATTTTCTTGGGGCCTTTGGGTGTCTTGAAAGGCGCTAACAAATAAAATACATTATTATAAATGAGACCATAACTTGTTTGCAGTCTTGGCATTTCATATTTTTCTTTTCTTTTTTTTTTTTTTTTTTACTGTAGAAGCGTATTCAAAAGACCACAGAAAGAAATGAGCAGCATAAAGATGACTTAGAAGTGAAGGTGAAGCAGATAAAGAACAAATCCTTCAGGAAGATGTCAGTGGCTGAGCAGCAACTGTTGAACAGGTGAGAAGTTTATGAATCATTCCTTCAAATGCATATTCCTTCTTACCGTCACATTGTTCTTAACGATCTTATAAAAAAATAAAAGCATAACCTTTTGTCTTTTTCTCTCTCTTGTTTATCTGCATTGGTTTTAGGGAGAGCAGTTTGTTAACAGCAGACACAGATGAGGATGTGCAAAAGAGTTCAATGAGAAAAAAGAGGAAAGCATCAGAGATTACTGGTGAAAACAGTGCAGAGTACTGGGTGATGAAGCGACAGAAACTGAAGGCCAACAAACAAGAGGAAGCCTTAAAGATGAATAGGACTGTGTTTGTTGGCAACCTACCAATCAGCTGCACAATGAAGGTATCAGTCACTCACAGTTTAGGCATCAAATGACTTGATCATTCTTCCTCAGTTTGACCAGGAACAATGGTGAGGCTTTAGACAGTTAGAAAGTCTAAAACCTTACCATTTCTTTAGAAAGTACATGATGTACACCAATTTACAAAAATAATGTTCCCTATATTACTCTAAGATTGGATGAAAATGAGCATCGGTTGGCCCAATTTTACTTATCGGACCGATATCGATATGAAAAAAAAACCTAAACAGGTACTGATGTAATTGTTGATATATCGTGTATCCTTGGCAATAGTATTTATGTCTGTGCTGCCCTCTATTTATTTTTTGGAGACAGAACCCACATTAAACCAATTATTTTGATCTTAGGTTGATAAAATGCAAGGCAAAGTTCTGTATTATTTATTAAGATTGTTCTTATTGTTTAATGAAGGAGCTAATGTGTAATCATTTGGTTATATTTTTTTTAACTTTCTTTAGACCCTGCAAGGACTTTTCAAAGATAAAGGACCGATTGAATCTGCTCGGTTTCGCTCTGTGGTAAAAAAAAAAAAAAAAAAAAAGAAAAAGTCAGATTCACAATTGAAACATTCAGTGAAATTCTCATTTATTTAATTACCAAAATAATCTTTAATCATAATTTACTCTTTCTTCACTTTAGGTCAGAGAGGATCCCTCCATGTCTCGTAAAGAAGCAACTATTAAGTAAGTGTTTGACTCAAATATGTTGATAGGACATTACAGCTCTGGAAAAACTTTACAGCAGGGTTCCCATTTGTATTTAGAAAAAAAAATCCATGACTTTTCCATGACCTTGAGTGTAATTTCCCATGACCCACATACAACAGTACAACAAGTTCAGAAAGAAAAGTATATAACTGAAAGACTAACCCCACCAAGTTTCACTTGGACATGTAAAATTATGGTGCAGGCAGAGAGGGAGGAAATATAAACGACAAAAATTTGAAAATGAAGCCCACACAGACTAGAAAATTGCAATCAGTGCACCGCTGCTTTCTTTTTGATTTGTCTGGCGAACGGTTGAATATTGTAATCAATCTAAAGACCATTATTGCAAACAAAATACATTTAGTAGTTATTAAAGAAGTACTTAAAAATCTTGAATATGTTTACATATTTGACAGAAGATTCCTAAAGAAGAAAAACTTGACAATGTTCTCTATTCATTCTCTATATGAATAGATTGATTGTATTTATTGCTCACTGATGTTTATTGCGTATTACCGACGGTTAGACAGACATCTTCTCCCTCTCCAAGACAAACACTGCGAGCTGTCTTGGAGCCAGGAGGAGGCAATGCGAGACCGCGGTAACAGAAACACATAGTAACTCGCCTTATTGCATAGAACTGAATTGGTATGTTTTGAATCCGGTAAAAACAAGGATGAAGAGAAATAAGCTGGACAATATGCTGGCAATTTAGTGACATTTCCACAGTTGTGGTCTTGACTTCTCTTGAAATAAAATCCAGAGTCCTCAATGTCCAACGCCGAAACGAGACCAAATGCAGTTGAGTCAGAGACCCCCAGAAACACGCACCACAGAAATAAAAACATCATTTTTTGTCCTTATTTGCAAATTCCTTGACTTTCCATGACCTGAAATAAAATTTCATGACTTTCCAGGTTTTCAATGACTGATACCAACCCTGTTACAGGTTTATTTGTCCCACTGTGGCAACAAAGTTGCAAATTAAAAACCATCAAATACAGTGGTGTGTACACTTCCATTACAATAGATTATAAAATGCTAAATTACTTGGCTGTTTTGTAAACTTTCAGTTGAATCAAGTATGATATCTGTGAAATGTTTTGCTTATTGACTATTAAGAATTTATTAAATAAACACTTATATTGATGTTCTTATTTTGAAGTGGGTGGAGACCGTTTGCTCAGCAGTTCCACTTCCTCTCAGTAGCTTTATTTCATACAAGAAACATACATGAACAAAATAAAACACAATCAATAGAGAAAAAGATCAGAACATGAATACAAATTGGTTTTCGAGGGTTCTAGTCTTTCAAGGGCAGATATAATTTGAATTGAAGTTAGCACTTTAGCTTTAGCTTTGCTAATTACCATGTTATTGTAGTGCTTTAGCATTAGCATAAGTAATGTCTATGATTAGTACTTTATAGTTAGACTTTTTAGTTAGCGGTGTGCCAACTGCTGATTAAATGTAATTCATTCATGTGTCAGATTCTCATTCAGCAGTCTAACTTACAACATAGAACTGCATTAATATAATTTTCCCAAAAAAATAGTTTGTCTATGTTTTCTAACACAGCATTTCTAACATCACTAACCTTTTCAGTGTTAATGGTTTTAATAATATTTCTTTTTATTTATTTTTTTGCTTTTTTATAAACTCATTGCCATCTCACCATAGTCTTGATTTGGAAGGGAATTAGAACTTATAGTAGCTTCACAGAACCTCTTCTTTTTTTGTTACACTTTTCAATATAGATTTTCTTTTTTACATTTACAGACGCAAAGTTCATCCCAAGAAGCAAAGCATAAATGCTTATGTGGTGTTTAAAAATGAAGAGGGAGTTACCAGTGCTCTGGAGAGGTGAGAAGATTAACAGTGCTGCCAAACAAATAATAAACTTAGAAGAGAAACAGTAAACAAGCACATAAATGATGATTGGCTTTGTCCTCACAGGAACGGCATGGAGATTGAGGAAGGCTTTCACATCCGAGTGGACAGAGTGACTGACAAGTCATCAGTAAGACTTCCCAACATTTAACTCACCTGCGCACTCTGTAGCCCTGTTTCTAAAATTCCTTTTATTCTTGCAGCATGATCACAAGCGCTCTGTTTTTGTTGGGAATCTGGCATTTGGTAAGATGCTGTGCCAAAGCAAAGCTCATGATATAATGTGATATGCATGATACTGATCTGTTGGATATTTGTAGATATCAAGGAGTTGGCATTTCGACAGCATTTTGAGGAGTGTGGAAAAGTCGAGGCAGTGCGACTAGTGCGAGACCCAAACTCCGGACTTGGGAAAGGATTCGGATATGTCCTATTTGAGGTGAACATAATGCAACAATTAGGATGCTGTCTTTAGAATTCCCTAGAATTACTGTAGCAAAGATTTGTATTGTTTTTAAGATGGAAACATTGAAAAAAAAAATTCATTTATTTGTCCCTGTCGCAGAGTGCCGACTCGGTAGAGGTGGCGCTAGCACTGGACGGCTCAAAGCTGGAAAGCAGGTCCATCCGTGTAAAGAGATCAGTGAAAAAGGAAAAGCAGATGAATAAAACCAACAGCAAAGGAGCCCTGAGGAAGTCCAGGCAGAATGCTGTGAAAGGTTCAGGAGGGGCCCAGAAACCCGGTCAAGCAAATTTCAAACCCAAACCAAGTAACCTCTCGTCTTTTAAAGGAGAGATGGCAAATCCAAACAAGAAAAATAGGAAAGTTTTAAAGAAGAAAAATAAGACAAAAAAGACACATCGAGTTTCTACGAAATGAAGGACTAACGATGATAAAATCTGTTTCCTTGACTGTTTGAAAAAGATTTTCTTTTTCACAAAGTTTTCTAATAAAATTCTCCTTCCAGACAAATAACCAAGAAAATGATAATGTATTCTGAAAATACATAGTTTCTCAAGATTGGGTGTGGTTTTAATTTTAAAAATTTAAACTGGGGTGTGTAAAAAAGAAAAATTGCTAAATTTTATGCTTGCAACATATTTAGCTACAAAAGTTCAGTTCAATTAAATAATACTTTATTGGTCCTAAAGGGAAATTAGATGTTGTTGTAACTCATATTAATTCAAATTTTCAGTAGTGGTCTTTATTGCAGCAAATTTGATGAAGCTTCTGACAAAAGACTGTTTTTGCAAGATAGTCTTATGATAAGGAAGGTCAAGGTTGTCCATCATTTTCTTGACTTTATGTAAAATCCTTCTTTGCATCTTCATTTCCACAGTCATCCCCAGAACGGAACCAACCAATGTGCCTATCAGTGGCACATTGGCACAGCTGTCTTACTTTGACTACTCCATGGCACTACTTTCTCTTTCAGTCACATTTCTGCAGATTTGTTAATACATTTGAGGTTGTTTTCCTGTTGCCTGATCCAAATTGGAATGGAACTTGATTTAAATGAACAGTTTAAACATTTTTGCAGTTTTCTGGAAGTTTGATCCAGATTAGAGGAGCATAGAAATTGAATTCTGCTTCTAAATTCTTCCTCAATTTAAATTTGGTACTCCCACCCTGATGTGCTATACTGAACACATCTAACAAGTATAACATTTTATATGTAGATTATATGTGGAAAACACGATGGAACTATGATACAAGTCAACCAAGGAAAAGAGAATTACTTTATTTTTTTGCAGAATTAGCAAAATGGGAATAAAAAGATGATAAGAACTGACTTTAAAACCAAATCTTTCACTTCTGACCATAAGATGGCGTTGTTACATCTGTTTTCTAGTGCAATGTTTCCTGTGCTGAATTAGAAATAACTTCTCAAGGCACCAGCATAATAAAGTGGGCCTAATTTATACATTTACGAGGAACTCTTGAGTTAATAAATTTTACTTTTACTCTGGATAAGCACATTAAAATACACATCAAACTAAATAGAATAAAATGGAATAGAATGCAAAATTCATATTACGTACATTCTTGCACTTCCATTTGGATCTCTACAGCTTCTAAAGCCCAAGTGCTTAATTTAAAAAAATTCCAGCCATTTTTTGGGGAATAAGTTAATACTTTTTGGTGTCTGGAAAATTAGTCATTTCAGAAACCTTCAGTATGTAACATCACAAATTAACAGGGGCTGACCCTCATCCAGCAACCCAGTGAAGTCCAAGCCATTACCTAGCAACCCCAGCAAAGCCCGGCTCGTCACTTAGCAACCCAAGTGGAGTACCAGCATTTGGTGAGCTGGTTCTACCGCTTTATGTGCTTTACAGTGACTGCTGGAAAAGACAAGAGTTATGCTGTTGATATACTATTCAGAAACCATATGCTGCATTCTTGTTGGCTGTGCATGAGGCTCCTCTTATGCTTTTCAAAAGTCTACAGATGTATAATTGTGCATCTGTGTGCATAAAATCTCTAACATGCATTCTTTCCCATCTAAGAATGTTCTTTATTTCATGAACTATTTTTCTGATCTCATTAATCTTATGATTTTGAGTAGATAATTTAGTCATACTTATGTACCGAAAAATATCACTCTATCATTTAATCTCTTTCTGAACTACTTTCTTGAATATTTCAAGTCAGTTAAATGTATCTCTAACAAATCTTCAAAAAGTCAAAAATTACCAAGGAAAAACTCAGAAATTTTGAGGTTAATCTCATAAATTTTCTAGAAAAAACTTGGACATTTTCTGAGTTTTAAAAGGTGAAAATTTTAGATTTGAAACTCAGAAACTTACAAGTTTCTTTCTAGAAAATTTTCTAGAAAATTTCAACAAAATTTCTTTGTTGAAAGAAATTTCTGAGTTTCTTTCAACAAAAATTTGAGTTTTTGTTGGAAACGTCCTCCTTTTTTCTTCCTACAGTGGCTCTAGCTGGCCATTGTACATACACCTATCCTAACCTGTTCAAGGAAGAATAAATTGGACACCATTAATATTTTCTTTACGTTTTGCATAAAGACTTTAAAAGCACAGCAATAATCAATGAGTCATAAATAATTCAGTCGGGAGAAAAAATTAATTCCACTAAGAGGTAAATGCTTGAGGTTTCAACGTTTGCAGTGGCTTCATTTAGTAATAAATGTTTGTAAATATAACAAGAACCTGGACTATAAAGCTTTTTACATGCTATTATGAATATTTCATCACTACACATTTGGACATACACCGCTTTCACACAATGACGATGCAAGCTACACTATGATACACAGCTCCACCGGTCACTGGATGTCACCACAGATACTGCATAAAATTCACAGAGACGTGTCAGAAATTAGCATAGTGAGCAGTTGGGCATTGACGGTTGTCTTTCACTGTGAATATCAACCACAGTGCTGGTGAATAAGTCTTTTCTCAGCTAATCTTGTAACAAAACTCCCACAGACTGCTGTGATGTCAGAGCAAGTCTGGAAGTTTTCGCCACCATCTGAACATGTCTGCTGTTGTCGGACTCAAAGGCTCTTTAGAAACATTTGATGAATGAATTGTTATAGAAATAATTCACTTGTTCAGTTTCCTCTAAGGTGGAATATTCATAGCTTAGAATTAAAATGGACTGAAAGTTAGACTCTCATTATCACTTCACAGTTTTTAAATATTAATCTTTAAATTTTCTGCATATTTGAAAGGATTTTTTAAGCATTAATTTTTGATGAAATTGGCATAGCTAACTTATATTTACTTGATTAACTTTAAGAAAAACAATAAACTTGTAGGAGTTGTTTTACTTCAAAAGGCTTTTTTACTTTTGAATAATATCATTTTAAAGTAACACTGAGTACCCGAGTACAATTTCTAGCTATTCTTCCCACCTTCAAATATGTTTTGAGCAAAAATACACAACACGCAGAAAAACACAGTTTATGTGTAAGCATGACTTCTTGTTTGTACACAAGCTAAATTGTTTTAATGGTATTTTCCACCTGCTGAGCCAACTGGGCCATTTGGAGGTCAAATAAATATACAGTAAACAATACATGCTGTCGCTTTGAATTGTGTTGAAATATATGTGTGTGTATTATATTATTTCATATTAGATTAGAGTCAAAGTGTAGAAAGAAGAAATAGGTGTTTAACTCACCGTTGTTGTTTTTTTTAAAAGCTGAACAACTATTATGTAACTGCTGCTTTCAGTGATGTATTATGATTATATACGTCTGTTGTAAATCAAAGTCTTCTGTTTGCTTATGATTGCATTTTAGTGAATAAAACAAACATTTTTATAAATAAAACTGTGGGCAACAAGATCTTAGCAGGGCAAGTCAGTGTAAACCATTTAGACTCTATTTTCTCTTTAATTCTAGTAGAGCTTATAAATCCCACGAAGTTAACTGAATAGTATCAGAGCAGCTCTTGAATAAAACAGACAGTGTCCAGTAATATTTAAATACATTGATGAGTATATATCATGCTTTTCATGTTTACCAACATGCAAATTGTCCCAGATTGCCTGCATTTACCTTTAGTTGGTTACACCTCCAGGCAGCTATTGAGGCATATGTTTAAGACACTGGAGAACATTCAGTATTTACTAGCAATACTGAATTATTATTACCATTTAAAAATGGTAATAAAATTAACCTAAAAGTTCTGCTGATTAATGCCACGATCTAGTGAATAGATAAACGAGATTGATAATGAAATTGGTATAGATAAATTCTTATCAATTCCCATCTCTAATCTCAGGTGGGAGAATCTTTAGACATGTTATTAGTCTTTCACTTTGAAAGACAACCATAAGTCCTGTTTCCTGTTTATGCCATGTGTTGGACTCACTGTGTTTCTGGAGGAAAACCGCTTGAAATGTTGCAAACGTTTTGAGACTGGAACAGAGGTTCACCTCCCAGGAGGACAATGAACTTTAACATACAGCCACAGCCGAAATGAAAGGGTTTACATCAAAGCATACTCGTGTTAGGAACAGCGGGAACTGTTGGGAATCAATGAGAATCCATGGGAAGACTTGAAAATCCACATTCACAGATGCTCTCCAAGGAATCTCACTAAAGTTGAGTTATTTTAGAATAAAAATGGGCAAAAATGCCAATTTCTGGATGTAACAAGCTGGATGATACTAAGAGCATTTCATTGTGAACACAAATGCACACCACACTTTTCAGATTGTTCAGGTTGCCTTGGCGAAACATTTTTTGTTTACTTTTGGAAAAAGAACCATAATTTGAAATCATGTACATTCAGGCAACCAATTACCCTTAGCTATGGTGGATTATCCACTTTTGTCCCATTTACCTTGAAAAGTTTGTTAATCAGACAGAAAAAAAAACAAACTTTTATTTATCATAAGTTCAACACCCAAAATGTCAATATTTGTTGCTTCTAACTTCATAACTATTATGAAAACGCAAACGCTTTTCTGTAATATAACTTCAAAAATACATTAATTAAAAATACATTAATTAATTAAACATACATCAATTAATTAAAACCAATTAAGTCAAGTCAAGTTTACATTTCAGATTATTTTTTAGCAATGAGACGGTTCAAAATGCTTTACATCATAAAAACATTAAATATTAACATTAATTAAAATAAGCCTGTAGGTAAGTCATGGAAATGTGTCACATTTAGCCATATAAGCTAATTTGGATCAGTTTGATTATATAGAACAGGACTATGATATATATTTTAAAAATATATGAATTTTAATTTGAGATCTACATTTAAAAAGCTGATATTCTTGTTCATTTGTAATCTGCAGATGACTGAACATTTTGAAAAGTCATGGATGTTTGCTGTGTTCATTAAAATAATCCAGTCAGTCATAGAAATATGCCAGATTTAGCCATAAGAGCTCATCTAGTTTTTTATTTTTACCATGAATTTAAAATTTTAATTTACACATGCATATAGCCACTTTCATGTTTTTTTCTTGTTTACAGTCGCAAAAATTCAGCATATGTGTCTCTCTCTGTGTGTGACAGGGATATTTTATTTAAATTTTGCTGTTTTTTTAAAGGTCCAACCAAGTACTCGGTTTGTCTAGAAAACCTTTGTATTAAGCAACAGTTGCTCTATTTTTAACAGGTAACATTGTTTAATGTGCTTTCCTTGATTATATAAATTTGAAAAGAATTTTACATTGAAATAATTTTTTTTTTTCTGTTCATTTTTTTTCTGCATATGACTGACTGTTGAAAAGTCGTGTGCCATGGAAGTTGTGGTTAGCAGGAAGTTTGCTGTGTAGTGTTGTTTGATTAATTACAACACTAATCACAGAATATGAGAGTGTGGACGTAGAGAGAGAGAAGCATGATAGATGAGTCAGTGTGATCCCAGGGAAAACCGCCTGAGCTCACGATATTCCCTCGCAAGCCTTGAATCTCACCAGCTGCTTGTTGCCACAAGTGCACAAACACAACTCAGAGCTCCTTTGAGTTTCTTTAAATACAGGAGTAGTAGGGTTTCACATGCAGCTGGCGTCCAAATGGAGGTTCCACCTGCAGCATGAGACAATAACGGTGGTTCCTAAGTAACGGGTCAGCACCGGCAGCCTGGGTTGGCTCATTCAGTCAGTCTCTGCATGACAGCAGGAAGACCTCGCTCTGCAGAAATCCTATTAGAATAAATTGTGAGATCAAATGAGGAAGAGGTTTAATTTATTCTATATTTTATTTTAGACTGTAATTTCTTATTTTGTTATAGTGATATTGGAAATGTCACTATAAATAAGATAAAAACATATATATATATATTTTTTTATTTTATTTTATTTTTTTTTCATGTATATATAAACTTCAATATTCAAAGTTTTTACAATATATTTATTTTACATGTATCTACAGAGTGCTACATTTTCAACATTATATTTTTGGCTCCGTTGTTTCTTCACCTCCACAGACTGAAGCTCCACATGCATTACTGCACATGAGGCCCCGATCCCTCTATCCATGTCCTCCTCCATCCTTTCATCACTTCTGAAGAAGACATGTGGGTATTTATACTCCTTGGCTTAAAAGAAGATACTAAACCCAAAGGGAACAAACCACCTTTTCTAAAGTTTGTGATCTTCATGCATGAATTGTTAACGATTTGCTTTGATTCTGCAGGAAATCACTGACTTAAAGGAGGTTGTTACCATCTGTAGGGTCTGTGTATAATGACTAAATGTAGGCTGTTCTCATCTAAAAGTCAAAAACGTGGTTTAGGAAGATGGAGACGATGGCCCTCCAATGTGCCAAAATGCCTGTTTGACTCTGTTCAGCAGTGTTGTTTTCTTCTCTTCATCAGTTCCAGCCATCTGTTGCTCATTTCCTATCTATCCTTCCCAATTTGGCCCAGGAACCTGACATGCTTTGAAAAGAGTGCTTAAGTGTTAGAAGTATTCCTTTTCAAATGTGTTTTGCCTTGATGACAAACCTCAAAGCAACGCCATCATTTTAAATAAGAAAAAAGGAAAAATCTCAGAGTGTTATCACTGCACAGAAATCTCTAAGTCTCACTCAGGATATTGAGAAACCTTCCTGCAGAAAGCAGGCACACTAAGGTCCAAACAGCCATATTTTACAAAACCAACAATACACAAGAAAATGCAACCTTATTCAGACTTTTTTATTGACTAATGCCAACATGTAGCACAGAGCAACAAAATCTTTTGTTAAAAGTGCATACTTTACAGGATTTTAACAATGCAAGATACTCATGGATGTTGGTGTTGTGCTTTTCACTTTGTCAATTAGTGGTCCAAATTATGATTGAGTTTCCTTTTAACTAGATGTACCTTTTATAGCACACATATATATATTTTACATATATGTTGCAACAGTATAATATGAGACAGATAATCTGTGAAAAAAAATTTGCTAAAAAAATCTGTCATTTATTCCAATGTGCGCAACATTTCTCCCTTTATGCTTTTCCCTGTCAGTAAAGCCTGTCATGAATGCCAGGCTAGTTAGTGTAGCCACCGATTACAACGGATAAATGTTTTTTCTGATTTGTTTCTCAACCATTAGCACTCTGAGCAGCGAGTACATGTGGTTGATTGCCAGCGCAATCAACAACCAATCAGAGCCTTTTGACCTGGAGTGGTGCATTTATTCAGACAGCAGCAGTAGCTCAGGGAGGTTTAAGATATCAATCGTTTCACAGATTATCTGTCTCATATCAAAATGTCACAACATGGTGACATTTTTGGCAAATATGTAAAAGGTATGTATGTATATTTTTTATAAAAGTTACAAACTGCAGCCTCAGGATCCTTCCTAAATGTTGCAAAAATCCAATCTATATCCATTAAGAAAAGAAGGGAGAGTGCTAGATGTTTTGTTTTCTTATATTTTATGATGGATGGAAGGAAGGAATGAAGGAATGTATGTATGTTTTTGTATGTATGTATGTCTGTCTGTCCGTCCAAAACCCGTTTTCCTTTCAGCCAAAATCAGAATCAGAATTCCTTTTAATGTCATTGTGCATGAATAAAGCCCAACGGAATTTATAAAATAGCAACTCTCGAAAACAAGTCAGATAATTGAATAAAATAATAATAAAATAAGTATATCTCAATAAACATAAATATAAGAAATATAGTAGAAACACAAAACAAGGATGTTAAGAATAAATAATGATAAGGTCATCAGATCATCAACGAATCTCTCCTTTAGTTGCTGTGTGTTCTTTTTTTAGTCCATCTAGCTCATGCATTGCTTTGTCTCTTAGTTTTCCCAGGTAAAGTAAATTTTGTGAAGCTTCCACAGCGTTTACATAACATTCATGAGGTGATCTAGAGGACTACTGTGGCCATATAATGTAATGTGGTCTTGTTGTGGTGCTACAGTTTGGCACAGCTGGTCTCTTAAAACATTTTAAGACTCCCAATAAGAGTTCAGTGTTTTACTGTGATTAAATCCCCCCGGCCATTTTGCAGTAAAATCCTCTCTTCTTTCTCTCAGCTCGTTCTCCCACCCACACTCTCACTCCTTCTCAAAGTCTCTTCCTCTCCACCTGCTCTGCCCCTCCAGTTCAAGGTTGTGTGTTTGTTGCACCAGTCTGGTTAAAACCTCATCTTTAGCTTTTGTCAAAAATAATTTTGAGCATTTTTCATGTCAAATGGTAAGTCTGCTGAGCTGTATTTTAAGGGTTTAGTAATATCTGATAGTACCATTTTCAAACTAGTCTGTCATAAACAAGCAGAAGCATCTCTTATGGCTTAACTGTATCAAAAGTGTGAACCTGCAACAGCAGAAAAAAACAGATTCTTGTCAAATCTTAATTTCATGAGTTAACACCCTAACAGATATTTGCATAAAATTGACAAATTTCATATTCAGGCATTGGAGCCACAAGCCCCTCATACTCAGTGGTGGAACTAGATTTTTAAAGTTGGGGGGGCCAAGAGGGGCCCGGGCTAACTCGAGGGGGGCAAAAATGAGAATGTGTGTGTGTGTGTGTATATATACATCTATATATAGATCTATCTATCTATCCGATAGATCAATATATGCATGTATACACATGTCAATCAGTGGTCGTGTTAATGGAATATTTTCCGCATTTGACCGGTTATTTTTTTAAATGACCAGAAAATTTAAAGCCCCTGACTGGTGCACATTTTAGATTTTACGCAAAGAGTTAATCGCAGAGGTAACGTGAATCACTCTGTGGCTGTCACGGCTCTCCTGCCCCAACCTTGTTAAACAATTAGAGTGATGTGTTTCCATTGTAGTTCTGCGAAATTCAACTATTTCGGTTAAAAAGCACCTCATGCTAGTGCAACAACTTTTTATCAAAAAGTGAGTTTTTCTTAAATTGGCGTGTTGCCATTAAGCAATTATGTTTTTGTAATTTCAATTTGCGCAGTTTTACTGTTAATTTAAAGGCAGATACCGAAGCTTATCACCATCTGCCTGAAAATGTGTATATAAATTGATGAATGAATTAAATTATTGTAGTCTAAAGTGTTAAAGCAGTTAGCTTTCATTTTAGAGGGAAAGTTGAGAATAGCTGATAAGTCAGGAGGTAGCGGGCAGCATTATGTTGAGTGTGTGTTTTGCTGCAGGAGGGTTTGGTGCAACATTGTGTAAATTTTAAAGCAACAATTTAGCACATTAGCCAGAGAATTAAAGCTCAAACATAAATGTAAAAAGGCCCTTAGCATGCTGCCACATAAGGATAAAAGTGTCATTGTTATGGAGTCAAAAGTATAATTTTTATCAATTATAATAATTTTAGAGGATCTTTCTTTTTGTTTATTGTGTATTTACCATGGAGGGAGACGTTGCATGTCGTCTGTTATCTACACAAATGTCACAGTCACATTATGAACCATAAGCTCTCTCAACCTATTTTTTTCCATCGGTTTGATGATGACTGTTAACCAAGTGGCCTAATTGTTTAACAAGGTTGGGGCAGGAGAGCCGTGACAGCCACGGAGTGATTCATGTATGCTACACTGTTAACAGCAGTAATGTGTAGCTGGCAGGAAGGGCGGTGTGGCTGCAAAGAATGATGCGGCCTTTGGCAGGAGAGCTGGCATCTGTCAATGCCTAACAGGAAGGAGAAAAACAGTTCAAAACACGGCAAGGTAATGCACTGCTTTCCTTTCAGTCACGTTTCCATACCTTAAATTATACATTTATAATTATTTTATATAGAATAAAATATTTTTGCTATGATTAATCATTTCTACATTGTGCACGGAGTGCGGTGAGTCGTCTACTCCATGGCTTCCTGGTTATTGCAGGGCAGATTTTAATGTTTTTAGTACATGTCAGATCCTCTTTCATGTTCCATATTGCATTTTAGTAAAACAATTATTTGCAGTGGTTTGTTTTGACTTTGTGAAATAATTTACAAATTCATGTAAGAGTTGCTTAGAGCTTTATGAACATTTTTCACTGGATTTAACCTGGTTTGCTTCTTGGTTCTATTGATTCTGATCAGTTTTATCTTGTTTGTTTTTATGTTTTTTTTTTTTTTTTGCAATTTTCTGGCCGGTTGCTGATTAGCAATTTTTAAGACGCCTGACCTGCCCGGTCTGATTTTGGCTGTTACCAGTTTTTTTTTGTCTGAAACGTCACTAAATTTAGCAAGAAAGCTACTGAGTTAGAAACAGTTGAGCGACTATTGTTAACTGCAAACATGCAGGTATTACCAGGACGGCCAGTCTGTCAATAAAACCACTTTTACGGGAGAGCAGAAGAGAACAGTCGTTGATTTTTAAACCTTTGCTCAGGTCAATAAGATTGGCTTCACATGTAAGTATCAGTGAACACCAATCTCCAAAAATTAAGGAAATTGGAACTGATAAATTAGTGCAACCCTAAATAACACACTTACTAAGTAGCTACATATTGAAGTTTATTATAAACAGAATCACAGCAAAATATGAGCTCATTGCAAAGTGACAAAGAGACAGAGAAGGACGAATGGTCAGGTGCTTATAATAGAACGTCTATTCCCTTATGAGCCGACTGCCAAACGCAGGAGATGAGGATGTAGTCGTCTGCAGCTGTATAACCACATTACCCTAGAAATGAAAAGTTGTAAAGGCTCCTCTGGTATCCAAAGTATGACTTGAGTTCACAGGAAGCTCATTAACACTGCAAATCCCCTTGATCTTTTCCAATTAACTGTCCTGGCCAGGATGATGTGAGACATGCAATTAACAAAGGCCAGTGGCTGACTCACCCCTCGCGTCCCCCTTCTGTTTCATTACCGGCAAGCCTTGGATATGAGTCAAATTCAACAGCTGACATACGTGCTTTAACAATCTAAGTGCTGTGAGTTTGATGTGCAGCAGGTTTCTCTGTTTCTGTAGTGTAATTATGGAGATGGCCTCGTGTAATGGGGAGAGCTGCTTCAAGGTCTGGCTCAGATGGCAAAGGGTAGATCACAAGATTTAATCATCAAATGAAGGGGCTCATCAGAGGAGAGTGGGACGCAACACTCGGTTGGTGTGCGGTTCCAACCTCATACTGTATATCATTAGTTTGTTTTATTTTCTTTAAATGATACTGTTCCTACACGATAATTAATGTGAAACACAGTTCAGATGAAGAGAAAAACTAATGTTTTTTTTATTATACTGCTGAGGTAATTAAAACTCTCAATCAATGGCTGGCTCGTGAAACAGAAATTTAGATTCAAATGCTACGCGTCATGAAATTCATCCAACAGTGAAAACATGGGTAAAAATGCAAAAAAAAAAAGTGAAAAAAAAAAATAAATAAATAAATAAATACAGATTTCAAACAATAAAAAGCTCTTCAGAAACCTGCTATCTATTGCTGTGGATTAATGTATTTATTTTTATAATTGTGCCACTCATGGTGGCAGCATGTTGGAGTAGCTCAGTATTATTAGTTCTTTGGCTCTTTTTTTGGACTTTTGTTCAATATTTGTTGCATATTTGGATGGTTGTTCTCTCTGGCTTTATATGCTGAGCAGCTGAAAGGACTTTTCCTTGTACTTTTTTACTATGTAACATGTAACCTTGGCAACAATATATTGTTTTTGCAACTGGGGACAGATAAGTAGAACATCAAAAGTTCAAATAAAACAGGGATTACTGTCTTCAGTCAGAGGCCTCTTCAGATTTGCTGTAAGACGAACTGCGACAGGAGATCCTCCCTGCCCACAGCATCTGACTACGCTCCCTGACATGCTCAACAGACAGACTCAGGAAGTCATTTGTACCAAAGGCCATACTACTATACAACGCATCACTGACGGACAGGAGGGAAGAGGACTCCTCTGCATAGTCCATCAACTTTATGCAAATATTATAATATACTGTGTGATCTGTAGTGTCTGTTGTGTGTAATGTCTTAAGCTGCTGGGACCTTGAATTTTCCCCTGGGGATCAATAAAGTATTTATCGCTATCTATCCATCTCCGTCTACAACAACTCCTGGAAGATATGAGTTACATTTAATTTCCCTTTGGGATAAATAATGTAGTTTTGAATTTGAATTGAATTGTGGAGTATGTTTTTTTTATTTAATTTTATCACAATGTTTGTTAAAAAAAAAGAAAAAAAAAAAGCATTTTCAGGTGATGGCAATGAGGGTGATGGCATCCAGCCTCATCCCCAAACAAATTGTCAAAATACCAGAGGAAACCTGCAAACAGCATTTAAGAAACTATAAGAAAGAGTTTATTGGTATGATCAGTAAAGATTTTACCATTGATTATTGAGAAGGTATTATTTTTTAATTTAAATAAACAGTCTATTGATATATGTGATGAACAAAGTTCTGGGTTAAATGAAAATAGTTTTACTTTCATTTAACCAAAAGATTTTGGACCTAACTTTAGGTAAATTTCTCGAAATGGTTTCAGGCACTTTCCGGGAAGCTCAATGTATTTCTTTAAATTTTCTATGAAATCAACAAGATAATCATCTCCAGGTTGTCAGAAGTTATCAATAGAACTCTGTTTTAAGGAATATGTTTAAATATCTGAATAATGGAGTCTCTAAACCTTTATTTCCCTTCCTTCGACACCTCCTTCTTCTTGCCCATCTGTGCATCAGCCGTACTTTATTTTTCTGCGTGTGTGGGCTGCTGCAACTCAGTTTTAGGAATGAAAATTTAATTTAACCTTCCTGCTACAGTTTAGATTGTGTGACTGTTCAGGTCAAATTTCTACCGATGCAGTGTCGCTGCACTTTTATTGAGTATAAAACAACATTCATAATATTCATTGAAACATTAGATTGTGGCTAGCTTTACCAATTGTGAGGGAACTAAACTTTTGATTCTCTTGAAAACTTTATCCACTCTCCACCCCACTTCTGCATGTCCTCTTTAACTGTGAGCTTTTGTTTGTTTCACCCATATTTACAGCCAGGTGAAATTGGGTGGAGCTGTTTAGAATATAAGCAAACATGCGCCAAACCAAGCCTACACTCTTCTTCACCTATCTTGTGCACTTCTTGATGCTTTGGATGGTTGACCATGGATAGTTAAAGGAGACCTATTTTGCAAAATTCATATTTTGGACTTTTTTATACTTCCATTTGGGTCTCTACTGCTTTTAAAAACAACCCAAACGTTTAAAAACTGTTTTTGGCAATATATTTTTTGATGTCTGGAAAATTAGCTATTTCAAAAACCCCCTGATCGTTGAGTCACAATCAGTGAGCACCGCGCCGTGTCCTAGCAACCCAAGTTAAACTCCAACACATTTCATCAGCTGGTTTTATCGCCGTATGTGCTGTACAATGGCTGCTGGAAAAGACGAGTGTTTTGCTGTTGACTAACCATCCAGAAACCACTTGCTGCATTCTTGTTGATTGTGCAGTAGGCTCCACTTCTGCTTTTCAATGATGTACAGTTGTAGAATTGCGCATCTATTTGCAGACATTTTTATGTGCGAGTGTAAAAGTTGAGTTGGGAGGGTGAGCAGTAAGGGTTGTCATTCATTGTGTTTATTAATCCTCAACAGGTTTGGCCATATACAGTTTGTTATTGGTGCTTTAAAGGCCTTACTTTATATTTTCATTTCTGTGTATTCAGATTCTTCATCCATTGTGGTTTACTATTTTTGTGATTTTGTATTTTTTTTCATTAAGTTATCACCCCCCCTGCCCCCTTGATTTGTAACTTCTTAATAGAAACTAACTGGATAAAAACACTTTAATATGACCAAACATAATCTTAAGCATACTGATCTCAATTGAAAAGTTTTTCAGGTTATATACTTGTGGATTATCTTTCAGCTGAAATGGGAGAATCATCTCATCAGAGTCTGTTTAGATCAAAATGGTAACCTCAGCCAGAAGGATATATTAAAGCAATATATCAAAGGTCTATGCCCGAGGTTATGCCAATGCTGTTGATGCATTGACTCCCAAGTCTCAACTCTGCTGGGAAGAACAGCGTGTACCCAGGTTTGGATGTAAAAGTAATAAAATAAAAATGAAATCTATAAAGTGTACTAGGCTAAGCCTAGTGGTGTCATAATATCCAGTTAGTATTTGGAGGTGAAATCCTTGAATACAAGCACAGTAATCCAGAAATAAGTCCAGCTTATCTTCAAGATCCAAGAGTTTATTAACAAAAAGATGTCAACCTCACAGTTAAATGTTTTAATCAAGATATTCACTAAGTAAAATATGAAAGAATGATGAAAATGAATAAACTGGTAAAACAGTAAAAAATGTGACAATAATAGAACCAGTAAAATGATGCAATGACGTTAAAGTTCGGCGTAAACTGGCTTATTTAAAGAATAATTATATTGGTTTTGCATGTGCATTTCTTTGTTTATTTGGAGTCTTTCAAAATCAGGCAAATAGAATTAGACAAGCATGAAAACAGCAAAAAAAAGAGAGAAGAAACTGAAATTTTAAACTAGAAACACTTTAGCACAGCTTGTTTTTCCTTCCTTTGGAATTGAACTTTCTTTTGGAATCTACAAACAGAAAAAATACTCTTGTATAGTATTGTATTATTAAAATCTGATTTGTTTCTCATTCATGTGAACCCAGTATAGTGTATCGTCTCTGTCTTGTGAGATAAACCTAAATTGTTTATAAATTGTAATTCTATGATAGATTTTGCATCATTAGAAGGTCAGAAATCTGAATGCAGTCACTTTAGTCATTTTTAAAACAGGAAAGAGAAGTTCAGCTCTTGTTAACCTCACTGCCATTCATTAACATTCCAGCATGCATATGCATACTGGACTAACTAATGCAGCACCAATTACACACTTGTTAAGGATTAAGGGATACTATATTTAGGAGCAGCTGCAGAGATAAGGAGTTATTTTATATAAGGCTGAACAAATTCAAATTAAAGCCACTCAAGTAAGCTTCTGTTGTAATGACTGTATAACTGGCAGCAAAGTGCTCAAATTAGTGAACATGTAGATAAACCAAAAAGACACTTAACCCCAGTTTTGTTGCTGCCTGTTAATAGAATACAAATATGTATCATTTCTACATCATATGAGATGATTACTTTGTAATTTTCTGGGTTTCTCTAAAAATATTGAACTCACATTATCTAACTTAGCTTAGATATTGGGTCATGTCTCTGAGTTGTGTTTAACATGAGCTGAGCTGTTGCCATAACAACGGCAAGAGACATAGACAGCAAGCTTCCACTTCCTGAAATAGCCTACAAAATTGTTTAAACAGATAACTGGGAGTCTGGCTGCTGGCCAGGAGCTTGCCCCAATGCCTCATGGGATGTTAATGGCAGTCCGAGCAGAGGCAAGTCTGCAGAAGGAGGGAGGGGAGGGGGTATAAATCCTAGATTCAGTGTGGCACATCTCCCTTAATCACTGCTTTAAAATCAGTTGTGCCTGTGCTAATTGGCTTCATTTCAATCTGAGGATGTCTCCATTTGCTGCTGAATTAGAGCAACAAGGAGCTGCAGTGAGTTGTGCTGCAGGAATACACGTTTTCATGGAGAAATAACACCCAGACGGTTCATCTCTCTGCAAAGTTGCACAATGTGTGTGTTAATGGGTAAATAAAAGCCTTTGATAGAGGTGAAGACGTCCTTTTCAGTCTCTGTATCCTGCCGAGTGGGGCTGCTGGTGGGTAAATATTCGTCTTTGCCAGAAGTCTCTATGTATGTTTTCCTAGTGGGCCTATAGGCCCCTTGATGAAAACCATTTGTCACTGCAGCAGGATGACCTGTCTGCACCGACCACCTCGCACCTCCAACCTGACCACTAGACTGTGAAGGGGAAGTCTCTGCATGCATACCTCCACACCACAAAATGATGATTTAATACCTTTAATCTACACTGTCCAGAGGGCTTATCAAAAGGTTAACTCAAGAGCTCTGAGACAGGTTTTGCCTGGACGCTGCCTCACTGGGCAAGCATGTTAAATTTTCAAATGCTGAGGTCATTTGAAAGAAGTACACTTTTTTTTCTGTGGCTTCATTAAAGCTGCTCTATTATGCTTCCTGAAGCAGATTAGGTTGATCTATGGGCTATACAAAATATGTTTACTAAGTTTTTTGCATAAAACCTTAGTTGATGAGATTTTAGTCTGAGATGTTTTAGGATCACTTGTCACTTTAAATCCAAATAAACTGCTGTTGGCCACACCCCCAACTCAACGATTACAAAATGCAAACCACATTTTCATGTGGTTTGCAGCCACATGAAAATGGCTGCAAACAGATGTGCAATTATACAACCGTACATCTCTGAAAAGCATTTGTTCAGCCTCCTGCACACCCAGCAAAAATGAAGCAAGTGGTTTTCTGGATGGTAAGTTAATATAAACATTTTTCTTTTACAGCAGCCATTGAACAGCAGATACATCCATTAAACCAGCTGAACAAATGTGCTAGAGCTCTGGTGGGGTTGCTAGGTAACATGCTGGGCTTACCAAAACACATAAAAAAAAAAACCCAGCTAGCCATAAAATGGCTTTAAATTTCCAAACACTGAGGTCTTTTGAAAAAAACAAAAGACCTTTGCACACATTAAGACCTTTGCATATATATTTTTAGTCAATGGATCAAAACAGGTGAACAGAAAACAGCATTTGCAATGAGTTCCAGGTTCTTCTGGTAAATTTTATTGTTTAGTATCAAACATCCATTTGGATCTTCTGAAATCTTACTTGTCTTACACCAAATTGTCAACACACCTGCACTAAGTTAGTCCATGCCATAATAAAACAGGTCAAACCAAACAACACAATCTAAACCAAGAAACAATGTAGCAGGCGGCACCACCAGGTGTTGCTCCCTCCACAGCCTGAGCTTCTATAAAAGGGAAGCTGGAAGGACGGTGGCCAAGTGTTCATTTCCTGTGTGAGAGACCAGGTGTGTGTTGGGCCCACACGTTCCACTGTTTGCTGGCTGTGGTAGGTTTGGAGGAAAACTGTTTTAAATTGATCCTCTTAAATAAGTTTGTGCTGATGTGGTGTTTCATACAGGGCCGCATTATTAATGACGTTCCGGTGGTAGCATTACCTGGGTGTGTGGTTGTTCGACGCCGCAGGTAGGCTTATACATTTGTCTCTTAATCAGATTGAATTGTATGTTTTAGTTTTTTATATTGTTTTTATTTGGTAAGGCTACACCAGATCTACTACATCAAGTTTGACTGTAGAGTGCTGGTTTATGTGATGCAGGTATGCAGTGTTTTTAATGTGTTTTAGATTGACTTCATTAGGGATTTAATAAGCATTTAGTCATTTTTGTATTTTTCTTTTTACAGTTATGTATTGTTAGTCCGCCCAGTTTTGGATTGGTTGTTTCCCTTCAGTACTTGTCCTCCGTGTCTCTAGGTCACTTCCCTGAATACTCACATTCCATGTCACTGTTAATCTTAAATATCTGTTTGGTGTGCTCTTGAGTTTGGATTGCATGTGATCATCTTGCAGTGAATCGAGTGCATCTTAAGTTTGCAGTGAGCATTGTAGTGGTTTATGCGGGTTTGTCCACTTGAAGTGGTGTTTAAATTCGGGTTGAACATTATTGGATTGACAACGAATAGATAAAGTTAACAGGAAACCCTCTTATTTGTGTAACAATAAATATTGCTAATTAACTTCATTCTGGTTGTTGTTCATCGCCCTTCGGCTTGACGGGGTCATAACACTAATTGAAAATCTAATCTAAGTAACTAAATGGTCTGCAAAATAAGACATTTAATACAGGGCGACTCAAAAGGTTACGTAAAAAAAGAAAATACAAAAAAAGAAAACCCTTCATTTGGTAGAACCCAGTGATGCAATCAGTGACATCACACCAATTTAAGCAGGAAATGCTGGGCCGCCTGTCCTATAGACCAGCTCAGGGACAAACAATGGTGAGTAAAACCAAAAAAGCAATTAATTCACCAGAAATGAGACAAAAGAAACATTCATGTTCATCTAATGGTTTAGAAGTGTTAGCTTTAACTAAAACATGTGCATAGATGTAGACTGCAAAATAATGCTAAAAACAAACCCAGGATAATGAGTGAAGCAAATTTACAACAGCAATGTTTGAATTAAAGCATCATGACCAACTATAGAAATATTAAATACATCAGAAATATATTTAAGGGACCACCGGTAAACGCAAACTGAACCACTTCATTACAATGGTTATTTCCATTTTTTGCACTTCTTCAGAAGTATTTACACTGGAGTTGTGTGCATTACCTTCTCCCTGTGTTTGAAAGTAATACACTTTTTTCTAGTTTCATTAAGATAAATTACATTTTCTGTGCTACATTGTAATTTGGCAAATTTGGTGGATGCGCTGTTGCTTCCCGAGGGAAAAGACAAGGGGCTGATGTGAAGCTGAGTGAGTTTAATGCGTGGTAAATGGAACATGTGCTGCCATGACACAGTAGATGAGGAATGACGCCTGTATGAGAAATGCATATTGGCAGTTTGTAAACAACACTGCAGAGCAGAGGACAAAGCAAGCGTTCATTGTGAATTTGCAAAAATCAATTTTTTTCAGTGCAATTTGCTGTAAAAATGTTTTATCACAGAAGTCCAACAGCAAAGGTTTGATTGAACATGATAAAACAGTTTGTTAAAATGCTTTGTTGGCCAGCAGTGCCTCAAAAATAAACCCCTTTTGTAGTTTTTATCCGTTGTGGGTCATCAGGATCAATTTATTGCTATCATCATCATAACTTGGAGTAATGTCATTGGAGGGCATATGGAACAGTAAATCCTGTTCCCAAGCTCCTTGTTACAGTAAATGTTCCTCCCACACAAGTAATCAAAGATAATTCATATGGCAAAATGCTCCTGTAGGCTGAAAAGTGAGTGAGGATGCACAAACCAAATTAGGGGAGGATAATTTTACTTAGCAAACGCTGTAAAAATTGTGATTAAAATCTTTAAGTTGCTTATAGATCTTTGTATTGGTATATAAATGTGTTCAAAAAAGGTTGCTCAGGAGTGTGAATGGGTGAATTTGTCTGTTGTGTAGATACTTTGAGTGGTCAGGTATGACTGGAATTGTTTTGTATGTGCTCAGTCCATTTACCACGTAATATAAATTAGTACAAGGAGAAGTTTACACTAGAATACAAAGGTCATCAAGTCTCCATATTCTTTGGCTATAGAGAAACACTGGTATTTAACTGCCTGGACTTCAGACAGGCTTGTATGCTGTAGAAAATTGACCAGGTCATTGCAGTAGAGTTGGGCATTTATAATTATTATTTATCATCATCGTGAATATGTTTATATCTGGAAGAATTTGGATTTTTGGTGTTTTCGTGCCTGATAGTCCGGCAGACTCGGTTCGCTCAAGAATAATTGCAAACATTTGTTTGGAAAATCTGTTCACCTTCTCTCATCCAGAACAGCCAAATGAAATGACACGAGAACCTCTGAAGAAAACATGAGCACAACTTCCTTCATTATGAAATGTAAACAAAAAAGGAGTAGCTTGAGATTTTAGCGGTTGTAGGATTTCTCTTTGGTCTTTGGTAACCGACCTCGAGCCATTTCTCCACTAATCCTCGACTCCTGCACTTGTTTTGGTTGTATTTACCTAGAATGCTCTGTGCTATAATACGCTTCCAGCTTTTGGAGCGGTCTCTGGTCCACTTGGCATTCACATTATCCACTTGAACCATACCAGTGTTCACTTCAACTGAATCCAGACCGAAGTTTTTAGGCACAACAGAGTTCTCACCTCCCCAAACGAACCAGACTTTGTAGGCCAAAAAAAATAAAGTTGGATTACTGAACAAGGCTGGGAAGAATTCACTCTTAGAAAGATGATCCTAAATTTCAATTGATGTTTGAAAACCACAAAACTGACTGTATTGTCAGAGTTGTTTTTTATTTATTTATTTTTAAGTCACTGTGTGCAGTTCGGTGACAATAGTCACACTGTTTTATGTAACTGATATCGTGAGGCCTGTTTCAAAACGGTTATGTTATTTTAAGGATCAGACCCTACAGTTACCAAAAAACAACATAAAAGAAGATATAGATACTTTGTTATTCTCACTTTTATTCTATATTAACAAATATATTTATTCTAATAACTGCCACAAAATATCATCTTAAAACCTTTAGTACCTATGCCTGCATTCTGGCTAGTTTCATACGGTGAAAGCATTAAAAAACACTTGCTTGCTCAACATGTTGATGTAGCTCTGTCACATTAGCTCTGATTTGTTCCTTTTGTAGAATTTTTTTTCCCTTGACAATCATTCCCTCTGGTTTGGATGCTCTGCAGCTGGAAGGATTTGTACTCCTATTTTTTTCCTCTCTAACAGTTGTTTTATAATGTCCAACTGTGTGTTTTGTATTTGTAATTACAATACAAAACATGGTATTGTTTTTACAATACCATGTTGTCAGCAGCTGGTTAGCATCACTAAAGCTCAAATAATACCTGAACTACGACCCTACATCTCACGGGACCAAAGAGCGGAGAGAGGAGGAATTCCAAACCGTCTCTTCCAACACAATGGGCAAGCATCACATCCCTGACCCCATTTCAACTTGTCAGAGTGGAAGGGGTTAAATTTGAACACAAAGGACACTTTTCAGAGCTTTATTAAAAACATCCTTTTCCTTCCACTTTGAACACTGAAAAAAGATAATAAAGCTCCAACATAAAACATTTGAGTTAAGGTGATACATGCAATCAAATTACGTTAGTCAAACTTACTTTAGTTACATTTACAAGCAACATATTTATTTAAACTTAATTGTATTGCTTGTACCACATTCAGTCATTTTTTAAGTTGCATCAATTTTCTTTTTTCACTGCAATATTTTAGAAGTCTGTGTCAGTCTGCTGCATAAAATCACAATAATAAAAGAATAATTTGTTGTTGCAACTCTGCGAAATTTAAAATACAAAATATGATGTTTGTGTAGGACTTGATTAACAATTTAATTTAAATGTTCACATGTAAAAAAAAAAAAAAGCATATAAAGAGTGCATAGACTTTTTGTTTCACACTTGAACAATATAGACGTCGAGACATGCAGTGGTTGTAAATTTCCCTGAGTTTCTGTTTTTCTCTGAAAATACAAACAATATTCATAAGTCCGACATGCATCACACTGATGGCTGCTATATTCTACTGAACTGCTTACGTTTTCCAAGGCAGATACACCTGTTTGAGCTGAACCCATTCTAAATTCATTTCACTCTCAGCCAAAGTGTTAGTTACCAACATGCATATGAATACACAGCTTAACATGGACAAAGGAAACATAGTGCTTTATAATTACAAAACAAAGCAAAAATATTTATAGGAAAGAGAATCACATATTTTAATTACATATTTGATCTAAAGTCCCCAGTAACTGGTCCCCCACACATACCACAATGGCAAAACAAGAAGTAACACTAGCTGTGTTTTCATTGACCATATCATTGTGCAAATTGGAATTATGAAAATAAATATTCTCAATGGAAGTACAAAATTTTGAAAAATTTGCTTTTCTATAAGTTTTTGTGCTAGGTTGTTTTCCGAACATATTGAAATTTTGTATTTTGCAAAAATGCAATGATTCATCATGACTCGTATGATAAACAACCAGATGTTACTACTGGCGGAAAAGACGAAGAAAATGACAGGAAGTAGAAGGAGGATCATTGTGCCGCATGTTCATTAATGACTTATCGTGGGAACAAACTTATTCGTGTGTGATTTTAATTGCTTTTCTTATTTAATGGAACCACCACAGTTCTGAAATTGTGTTTTTTGACATTAGCTGAATATTTACAATGTTACTGTGAAAGTAGCTCAATATACATTTGGATGAAGAGGTTCATATTCTAAAAACTCCATGCAGACAAAAGAAGGAGTGAGGTTAAAAAAATTCAAGAATCACTCAAAATTTTTACTCCTTTCTCTTAATCCAAGCCTTATAAATAAGTGAAATCCCCTGCAGATGCAGCACATCTGCAGACTTTAATAAAAACAGAGATAATGAGGTTGTAAATAAATCAGAGCAATAATAAAAAAAGAGAAAGTTTGTTAGTCAAATGTGATTCTTTTCAGGCAGTCGAAGAGCATGTACATATTTTAGAGCAGCCTAGCTGAAGGGCATCAATTCCAACTGAAGGTGTTGTCCTCTGGTCTTTCCCACAGACTTCTGGCTTTGACAGCATGAACTATAAGAACAACTTTTGCCAGTTTGTAATTAGTGTGAGCCTGCTATTGAGCTAACATGAACTGTTCGGGGGGCGATAAAGTTATTTTGACGTAGAAGTACCCTCACGGACAGAAAAGGGCTCAAGGACTGAAATTCAATTTACCTCATGAATGAGACTTCTGCCTGTGAAAGGAGAGCAATGGACAGAGCGGTTTTTGTGCCTTCCCCTGTGGGCTTGCTCTTCCAGATTCCCTTACAGGAGACAGAACTTGTGTTTGCAGCCTGAAGTTTCTGTAAACTTGAGCTCTTACCCACAGGCAGAAGTGAGTCTGTGAAGAAAATGACCAACGAAGCCAGACAAATTTACACCTCAGCCAATAAGTCCTGCAATTTCTAACAGACCCAGTTTTTCTCTACAGCAACGCCAGGGAAACAGCCAAGTTTGCCACTTTCCAGATGGAGGCTCGGCTTTTGAATAATGACTAGCTCTAAAGGTTGCGTTAGAATGTTTGTGCTACAGTGTTTACAAAAATGCTGATCTCCACGTAAGTGAGTTGCTAAACACTGATGCATATTCTATATTTAGTAATCGGCCTCCTGCTTCCGCCTCAACTTTGCTTTATTTGATTGTGGATTTATTAACACAAGCAATTTTTCAGATTTCAGAACTTAAAGCTGAATTTCCAAACTATTTGTGTTTGCACAGATTTTTGTCTATATTGACACTTTTTTAAGCTTGTTTATATGGCTCAGTGACAAACTCTTTTTTTTTCTGCATTTCTATCAAGGCATTCCTTCTCTTCCAGTCACTACTCAAATATGCAATGCACACACGCCCACATGCGCGCACGCACGCACGCAGACATGCACACAGAGCACAACTTTTTATGTAGCAGCTTCTTCCTCAAATAGAAAATGTGCACTAAAACATGACAGCACTGTCGGCTGGTCTCCGAGAGCAGCCCCGCTCTCTCTGGCCTAGATTCTTTCAAATCCGCTCTGGAAGTGCCTGCGTCCTCAGCTGCTCTGCCAGCCGCCAGAGAGTGAGTGAGCAAGCCATCTGGCTGTAAAGCACATCAAATCCCAATCTGTGTTAATTTGAGTGTTATGGGCCATTGTTTATTTTTTATTTTTTTTGGGAGGGGGGGAGAAGAGGAAGAAAAAAAAAAAGCGGGAAAATATTGCACCCAGAGTTGTTATGCCTGTTTCATGGAATTTTCTATTTTTCCAATAGGTTTTTGGAGACGTGCAGGATGCCAGGCACCCTGCAGGTCACTGCAAATTACATGAAAATGAAGATTTCATGTAGCCACGAGACCACAAACTCTGTTTAAACTGCAACAATTTTAATAAATACATGCAATGATCTTATGAATTAAATTAACGTTAAATAAGTAAATGATTTTTATGTTGAAATTGTTACATTGCTTTGCAAACATATTCGTACTTGTAAAACTTTATCTTTTAATACATCTCAGACCACAGACTACCACATCTTATTGGGAATTCAGCTGTGTTTCAATTACAAATGCGAACAAAACTTTGTCAATATTCTGCTAATGTTGAAAAAACTCAATTTTGCAATTGTGGTGTTTCCCTTAAATCACAAATTCAGTTAAAATCAAATGTTTGTTCATGCAGTAACATGCTGTGTCATCATCATCCTGCCACTTCCTGTCGTCGTCTTTGTTTTTTCCACAAGTATTAACATCCAGTTGTTAATAAGCATGACTATTTCCATTGAAGTTTTGTGAAATACACAAATACGCTCTCCATCCTATACATATGTGTGTGTGTGTGTATTTGTATATATATATATATATATATATATATATATATATATACATATGTATATACAGTATATAATACATTCTCATATATATATATGATACATTCTTTTTTTCTCCCTTTTCATTCCTCATTTACTCTCCCTCTCACTCCCAATCACACACACATGCCACCCACCCTGACACATGGTGTGTTATGCAATGGGTGATGCCTAATTACCACTGACATCGCGGGGACTGTTCACTGCGAAATTAATCATGACACAGGCGTCAGCTTTTGATTTTTTGATTTTTTTTTGTCAAGCTCTCTGAGCTCCTACCAGCTGATGTAATTAATAAACCAAATGCACACAAATTGTGATTAGATGCTGACACTGATGTCTCAATAAATGCCAAACACTTGAATATCATTTCCAGATGCAGACAGGAAGAGAACAAGCACAGAAAAATAAAAAAGAGAAAATAAATGCAATATTTTTGACTATTTTTATCGATGTTAAATTCCTCGGTGTTGTTGCTGGTTAGAAAAAGGTAAAGGAGTTCATGTGCACATCAGTGTATATGTTTACACTGATTTTAAACAGTTGAGTACACTGTACGCCTACAGAGGCCTACAGAGCTATTTATAATTACAGCATTGTACTGGAAAGCACTTACAGTACATCCAGTCATGTATAATACAAAGAGCTGCTTTCCAGTTAGCGGGAAGCCTCGTTGTTACTTTATTATTACAAATAGATGAAGTGAGACACCAGAAATACAGCCCACCCAAATCTGGCATAATTAATGTGACATGCAGCTCATCGGTGCCCAAACCTCCACCAGGGCTAGTTGCTCATTTCTGCTGGTTTCTGCCGCTTCAGTGGCAGATCATTTCAATCCAAGTAGGCCAAACTGCAGGCTAATTGATTTGAGGTCTTACTTTTTGTTTACATCAATTTAAACCCAATTCTTTTCATTTCACAAGCAGGTTTACTTATTGCTTTATTGATAAGTCCAAAAATGTTTTCCTTCATCTGATATTTTTAGCATTTTAACTTTTGCACACTAATATAAGCTGCTATGCTGAAACAGAACATCCACGGTCCAAGCACAGAGAAAACATAAAGTTGTTTTTATTTCTTTAATGTTTTTTCACATTTCAGTGGTTTTTGCTCAAATATTGCCATAGTTCTGTAACATTGCTGTAACCTTCAGTGGATTTTGTGAGGGATTTGTGTGCGATAGTCCAAGGCAAATTAATGCTCAATTCTGAAATAGGAGAAAACTATTTTTTTTTTCAAAGTTTCTAAAGAATTGTCCCCATACTTGATGAACTATCTGGGGGCATTAAAGGAGGGTTTATCTAGTAAGAAATATATCTTTTAGACATTTTCAGCTTCTGTCATTTTTTCCAAACAGACTTGAGTTTCTGTCTAATGAGCCTTTCCATGGAGTCGTCTGTGAACCATGGATTTTAGTGGACTGAGGAAGAAATAAAGAGACTATAACTTGATTTAGTTGACACCACAGGCATTATTTTTATTGAAAAGTATAGAAATTTTTTTTATTCATTTTAGCAAAAGCTGTATGTGACACCATCATCCTCTTCTGTGCAGTGGCTTCCCAGCTAGCATTAAACTTGGAGAGAAAGTTCCCTGAACGTCGCCATGAATGTTCAGTGAACATTTGCAGACAACTGCATAAATGACATTCAAGACTATCAAAGCAAACATATTGATAAAAACACATCCACTGTTAACATTAGTCTATAAAGCAATCTGGGCATTTGCTTTTAAGCTCAACATGGAGGAAGAGGAGAGAAATGGCAGAAGATGGAATCATAAATATTCATTTATAATTCACTTGACAGCTCTCTGATATAAAGTCAGGCTGTAGTTTATACACCACTTTCCTCCTTGCATTTGTGACCACATTAAAGCATACATTTTATTAAATAACATGTTTTTGTGTTATTGGAATATTACAAACAAACCATTAAACATGCAGTCTGAAAGAGTCAGACATTAGAACATGTCTGATTGTGTTTAGAGTAATCAGAGAAAAGCAAACTGCAAAGTAATTATTTTATTAATTCATAAAAAACTTTCATCCTGCTTGTGGAAGTTGCAAATTGTCTAGCTTTGCTTTCCTGTTTGTATTACATTTGGTAACAATTACAGAAAAAGCAAGAAATTAAAAACTTTAAATTTACTTAAAACTAACATGAATGAAAAAAAAAAAATCCATGCAAAACATGTTCCTGTGAAATGTGAGGAAATCCATCATCAAAAATAATCACATCCATTTTCCTTAACACCTCTATATGGCCCCGGACTCTTTTTCACAAGCAGCCTCCCTACACTGTCAAAACATGAGTTTCCATGGCAACACTCCCTAAACTTCAATAGAATATTTTCCATGTCTGACCTTCATTGGAAGTCTTTTCATCCACCTGCGGGATTTTTCAGTGACGTAGGCCTTCACTTCCAACAAACCCAATAAAAACCAGATTTCCCATTAAACCAAAACATATCTTCTAAAAAAAATTAAACTGTTTAATGTGGCCTCCAAATAGTCAGACAAATCAAACTTGTAGTGTCTGTCAAACATTGGAAGTGAGGTAAAGCAGGGGTCTGGATCCACAGGTGGCTCTTAATAACTTTGGCAAAAAGTAACAAAGAACTAACTAATGTATTTAAATAAAAATATGTTAGCAAATGCAGGTTTGCCTCAAAAGAATGACTCCAACACAACCAAAAATACTTTTTATATCTCTTTTTCTAATCTATGGGATTTTTCAGTATCAGCTTTATTGGCCAAAAGCTCACAGTGTAGAGACAATAGTCATAAATATATAAATTTTGAGAAATTAAATGACTTCTTTCAACATTTTATACAAATATCAATTAAAGAAACAAACTATCCACCCAGTTTATTGCATCTTTCTTAGTTTTAAAACCTAAATATAGAAATAAAATTATTTTTTGAAAGACATTGAATTCCCACAATGTTAATACATGACATAAATGGACATAAAATATATTGGAGGTTGTAAGTGGTTTTATACAATAACGCTGAAAGCTCTTAAAAAATTGGATGATTTAGATCAAGTATATGTATTTTAGAATGGTCCAGTCAAAGTTCTGATCTGAATTCAATTCAAAATCTGAGCTTTTGAAAGTTGTTCCTCAGAAGCTCTTATCCAATCAGAGGTTGACCTACTTTGCAAAAATTTCATTCTCTGGATATCCAAAGGTGGTAGAGACAAAACACAAACAAACTTTCAATTTTAAATATAGTGAAATATTGCTCTACAGTATGCTGACTAAGGAAGACTGAATACAAATCGCCCCTACTTGAGGTGTTTATTCATAAAAAACTTTGAATTTTTTTTAATTTTTGTCCACTTCAGAATAATGTCTTAAATTCAGAGTTATGCCTTTGTTGATCCAAAACAAAAAATCTGACTATAATTCATTAAGGGTTGTGGTTAAATCATGAACAAGTTGGAAAAAGTTATGAAATCAGAATAAACGAAGCAATTCATAAGATTTTTTAAAATTTTTATTTTTATTTTCTCAACTGTAAAAGATTCCTGGATATGAATCTGCAGACGACATATTTCAGCCTGTATCCTGCTGTTTTCACTGTTGTTTAATGTGGTAAAATGGGTCATTAGCATGCGTAATGTTGTGTATTGACGATGAGAAGCAGTCTGGTGTGGTTTTGGTTCAGCTGCGGGGCAGAGAACTGAGACCAGGGTTCAGGGAACAGTGCCAGGTGAGTCTGATTAATGCGTCTCTGGGGGGTTTAGTTAATCAGCTTTTTATCTGCGCTGGAGAGCTTACACCCTGAACGGCCATAATACAATCAAACCACAACCAGCTGATACCAAATACACTAAATATAAACCATTACAATCGTTTTGTAAAACTTTCTATAGTTGCAGCTGAAAATGGCTACTTATATTTACTGTATGAAAGCAAATACCTTGTTTTTTTTTCTAGAAGACCTTTCTTGTTTTGGATCAATCAGTAACACTCCAAAATTTAAGATCATTTTACCCGTTAGTGCCAGTAACTTTCCAATGTCTTGAGATTTTGCTTCAGTATTTTACACAATGTTCTTTCCTCATATTTTGAGAAATGCACCTGTTCCTCCTGCAGCAAAACAGCCCCATAACATGATGCTTCCTCTACTTCAGAGTTGAGAAATTGTTTTTCGCTTTCTTCAAATGTAACAAGTGGAACAATGATAATTATTTCCAAACACTTCAGTTTCACTGTCATCTGACCACCAAACATCCCTCTCTGAGTTTGTTTTCAAATTTTAATCTGGATTTTTATATTGCTTTTGGAACACTGACTTCTTCCACTTGTTGGAATCAAACTTTTTCAATGTCGTTCTCTTACTAACTTAAACCAGCATCTTCACAAGGTTCTTCTTATTGTTCTGTTGTTGATATGAACATACAGTTAAAACGCGCTCCTCCTCCACTCTGCTCCTCCAGACTAGCAGCAGCAATCAGAAAACTCCTGCTGCAACTGTAAGTATATACTGCACTTTTTATGCAGACTACAATGCTCCTTTTCAAAGGCAACATGGAGTAGCACTGTTGTGATGACGTGAAGAAAGGGGAGTGTCGGAAATGGTAGGAGCTTCTTAAACAAAAATTGTAAAATTAAATAGCTAAAATACACAACATTAATTATAATAACAGTAAAAAGCATCTACAAAACATGGCAAAATTACACATGAAACCCTGTATATAATTAAAATTGTCTAAAATATATGCTGAAATATAATATTAGCAAAGAAAACACAGAGTTGTTACAGAAAAAAGGGGGCGGAGCCATCAGTTTCTGGTCGCTATGGTAACCACCAACCTTCAAGAGCAGCGTAACAATATTTATGTACCAATAAATGTCAGGAGAAAATTACTTTTTGACTAAACAAAAATTAATTTGAAGAATAGATAAACCATTTTGACAAACTTTACATTTATTATATTGTCAAAATAAAACCTTGTTACATAATGCAGCGTTTCCATAAGAACTGAAGGCAATACGGTTACTTGATGGTGCCATAAAATCACACTATGTGGCTGGAAAATATGTAACAGGTGATCAAAAATAAAATATGTCTCGAGTTCGGTATTTAGTTGGGTAAATCATCTCATCTAGCTGAATTGAAAGGAAGATAAAAATCCTACATCTAAACAAATTTCTCTGCTGTAACAGAACAAGGCATGGCACTAAATCAATGACATGTCAGTCCGCAAACGGAGAACTAGGAATGCATGACTTAAGTGAGCCGTGATCGTCAGGAGACCAGTGGGAGTGGGATTAAGCAGCAGCAGAATTATGTGAAGCCACTTCATTTCTTTAGATGTGAATAACTGTTTAAAAGAGTAAATTACAGGGGGAAAAACCAGTAGAACAGGAGCAAGCATCTGAAGGAGGTTACTGGTGACAACCGTCTTCGCTGATTGAATTTACCTCTGTAATTACCACGAAGGATGGCGACTGGATCCTCTGCCCGGCTGACAAGTGCTTTGCTTCAGCGTTAACATGCTCCAATTCACCTGTCCCCATGAGGCACACCATGCGTTTCTGTGGTAGGCTGTTGGCCTTTTCAGTTTCTGGAGCTGTCAGCCATGTGTCTATACTGGAGTGGAAGCCTGCTTCTTATCATAGCAATCACTCATCTGAAAGGACCCCTCTTCCTCTCCCAAGGAAAGCTGTAATAAACTGTTGAGTGTTTGAAAGCTGGTTTTCTAAAATGGCTGTGCTTTTAAAAGCTTGGAGAGATTCAAGGGAGCTGTGTAATAATAAATCAGCAAACCACTGGTAATTTTATTTATTCTGTTGATCTACAGTCTTTGAATAAATAAAAGAACAGCAAATATCAAAGTTTTCTCTTGGTATAAATCATGTGCGACTCACAAGAGGGAACTATTTTATTGTAAAGTACTGTGAAATAATAACTAACAAATTTATTCTGTTTTTGCTTTATTGTTAAACACTGTAAAAACACAAAATCTTACCAAGTTTCTAAAGCAAATATCTTAGTACACTTGAAATAAGACAAAACTAACTTACAAGTAGCTTTTCAACAAGATATATCAATTTATTTTAAGTTAAAAAATTCCTTAATATTGATGGGAAAAGTACTAGTTCCATTGCCAGATCAATTCACTTGTAACAAGATATTTTTTTTCCATAAGTGAAATAATATAATATATATACAAAAACAATTCTCAAATTATGTTTTTTTTTTTGCCAAAAGTGATTTTTCTTTTTTTTTGCCTGATACATCTTTCAAGAAGAAAAAGGTGATGATTTATTTTATTTTATTTTTTTTAACAAATCACTTTTGACACAAAATGACTGATTATTTTCCCATTACTGTAAGAAAGTAATGATTTGTGGCACCATTACTAAGGTGGTGATCAAATTCTGTATGCTGAAGGAATGTAAACTGGACTGCTATTTAAATAAAGCTGCATATTGTTTTGTTAGGGTGGCGCAGTGGGTAGCACTGTTGTCTTGCAGCAAGAAGGTCCTGGGTTCGATTCCCGGCCTGGGGTCTTTCTTCATGGAGTTTGCATGTTCTCCCTGTGAATGTGTGGGTTCTCTCCAGGTAAAACATGACCGTCAAGTTAATTGGTGTCTCTAAATTCTCCCTAGGTGTGAGTGTTTGTTTGTCCTGTCTGTCTCTGTGTTGCTATGCAACAGACTGATGACCTGTCCAGGATGTACCCAGTCTCTCACCTGAAATATTCGCTGGAGATAGGCACCAGCACCCCTCTTGACCTCATTAGGGACAAGGGTGTTCGAATAGATGGATTATTTCATTTTTGAAGGAAAAAGGTAATTCAAGCCAAGCATCCATAAGAGAAAATACAAAACCCCCAATTTTTAAATCAGTTATCTGTAATTAATCTTATGTTTTGGTTCAGTTTCCGTAGCCATGACCATGTCTGATTACTTCCTGACTCATAAAAATTATAAAACATTTTTTTTTTTATTAAGGATGTACCTGTCTAGCATCATGAAGTAGGCACAAAGATCTTAAAAATCAACACAATATGCTCAGATACAAAGAAATCCAAGAAACATGAGAAACTGTCCTTTTTTTCTAATTCAAATATTTTTGAATTTGAAAAGTGTAGGAAGTCATTTCTAAAACTTTGAGACTCCAGTGAAGTCCAGTAAGAATCATGATCAGTAAATGGAGGAAACGTCAAACAGCTGAACTTTCCCACAGGTTTCCGCGATACCAAAGTTACTCCGACATCTAAAGCACTGCAGGATTTACCTCAGGTCAAGTCCCAGGTCATGTGATTCTGTTCTTGCAGTCCTGGTTTCTTTCAGCTTGTTATTTACACTTCAACTGGGCAGAAATCTTTTATTGTGTTTGACAACCTTGATGGACAAATGCAACTTTGGCAGAGACCTATAAGGACTTCCCAAGAGTTTGGCACTATTCTTGTGAGGTATTTTTTTTATTTCTTTGGCACCTTGAGTAAAATACACTCCTCTGCTCTTGCAGAAAATAGCTAGATTTCCATTACAAATGTGTGAAAAACTGTGTCGATATTCAGCTGATGTAAAAAAAAAAAGCACTACTTCTTATTTCTATTAAATATGAAACTCAATTAAAATCGCAGGTAAATATGTTTGTTCATGCTATAAGTCGTTGAAAAACATGCCAGACCATTATCCACTAACCACCTCCTGTTGTCTACTTTTGTCGTTTTCGCCAGTAGTAGCATCCAGTTGCTGATCACGATTTGTGTGATGCAAAAAATGACCTCGTCCAGCACCAAAACCTTTTAACAAAAAACATTTGATTTTTTTTAATCAGCATGTTTTCATTTAGCAATATATTTGTAATTAAAATTTGCTCAATTATATTGCGCAAACGGAGCTACTATTGCCTTTGCAATAATGAAACTATGGATTCTTTTCTGAAAGACAATGTTTGACCACCAGTTTGAGGCCTTAAGTAGATACTCCACAAGACATTTTATACCTTACAAGAACTCAGGTGCAGAACTCTTAGGAAGTCTTTACTCTGTCTTTCTACTGAGCATTTGTCAGTATGACCAGATAACTTCAGGACCTTTTAAAAGGTAATGTCCACTAAGTATTTTACAGCAGGACAATAGTCCAAAGCATACCAGCAAGTTGGAAAAAAAGATATGTCCGAATCATAATTTGGACTTCAATCTAATTAATGTGGTGTTCAAGTTCCTCAAACAGGACATTTGTGTTCAAAATCTCACCAATATGGCTGATTTAAAACAATTCTGCAAGAAAGAGTGGGGGAAAAAATCCTCCACAATAATGTTAAAAGCTCATTGCTAAATATTGCAAACACTTAATACAAAGGATCTCCAATAAAAGATCTTCTGTTTAGGGGAGATCTCACACATGCAAACAAAAACTGATCAATCCACCAGGATCCTGACAGAGAACTCAACAAGGTAGCAAATTATGAGAGAAAAAATCTGTTCTGATTTAATTCTGATTTTCCAAATCAAGTTTTTCATGGTCCAATAGCAGGTATATCATAGCAACTGCCTCGGTTTAGAAGGCTAAGTTATCTTTGACTAGTTTGACTGATCAATACTTCCTTGCTTTGGGAACAGCTAAAGGTTTCTATGGAGCATCCAGATAAGCAGTGAAGAGGAATGTGGAAGCTAATCTATAGAAATCAACTCTCACAACCTAAGTCCAACTTGCAGGCTGTGGTGCAGCCACATGAAACAGTGACTGAATGTGACTGACAACTCCAGAGATTAAACTGATTATTGGACCGCTGCTGGAGTGAAACCAAAGCCTACACTCATGATGGTGCCATGAGACATAGGCAGTAAAATGTAAATAATGATTTCATCTGAATAACTAATTCAGAAGAACATTTTGGAAAAGCACAAACACAATGTTTGTTTGTTTGTTTTTTTTCTTCAATAATGCACTTTTCGACGTCAGTGAGTTTTAAGGATCTTATCTCAACTAAGTCACAAATTACTATTGATTTTGATTGAAGCAGGCTAAAAGTTATTAAGATATTGTTGGAGGTATTCCTGGTGCAAACGTACCTCCATAAAATTGTATTTTAATCCATGATGATACAGGTGGAATTTAAATAAACGTTGCTTCTTTGTGTAGTTTGTTTCTCTTTGATATACACTGCTCAAAAAAAATAAAGGGAACACTCAAATAACACATCCTAGATCTGAATGAATGAAACATTCTCATTGAATACTTTGTTCTGTACAAAGTTGAATGTGCTGACACCAAA